>PITA01023375.1:17129-28434 GCA_004023965.1 Spilogale gracilis
AAAAAAAAAAAAATAAAGAGAAGGTAGCTTTCTGAAATACCACTCTGTAGGCTGCCAAAATGATCAATCCTAAAACTTAAAAGGGGAAAAAATAGGAAAGAAAATATAACATAATATTTGTCATGACGTCCTCCATATTCCCACTCCCTAGTACAAGTCTACTAATGAAAGATCCACTGAATCATGCAACCTACTCAGCACATTCTCAAAACACACTTACAACCTTTACTTGGATCGATTAAATGTTGTAACTCCTAGGAGAAGAATGTGCAAATATCGTGTTCATCAAACAAATCTTCCTTATTAAAACAACTAAAAGTTCAGAGGAGCAAACCATTTAAGCTGGTAATTCTTCTGGGGCCCAAATATTTTTCATCCCCACAAGGAACACTAAACACTACACTACTTAAATCTCACACTCTACTACTGATTAGAAAAGTGTAACACAAACTTTTTCCCATAATTACCATGTATGTTTAAAAACCTGGATACCCTGACTCTGGTAAGTGAGGAGTTCTCACACAGAGGGCTTCTGCCACCAGACCTGAGCTCAACACTTGGGGGCTCTATTAAAACCACAAGCCAAACGTACGAACCTAAGAACGCATATCTAGAGCAATTAACACAAGAGATTTTTATTTTTCTTGCTTGGTTTTAGGTTCATTATATACGTATAAGTCTTAGACTGATTTCAGGGAAAGCATTTAAATGTTCATAAACAGCCAATAGCAGCAGCACATTCTGACAACTAAAGCACTCAAAAAGCTACAGTATCATTAAGTTTGAAAAAACTCATGAGCAAAATAACCCAGAGCTAGAGGCAAGGCATGTATCTACATCAACCCCTGTGTCAAAATAATGATTCCGTACTCCCCAGACCATACAACAACAGCTTCCCAGTAAGGGCGGAATCATGCAGGGGGAACAGCAGCGTGACTTGGGACTCTCAACTAGTGGCAATTAATGATCATTTTCAAATCACAGCAAATTCCTTTTAAAGATGCTGCATGCCTCACTCCAATTCCTAAGAGATGGGATGTCAAGATAACCAGCCAAGAACAATGATGGCAATTCTCATCTTTTGGGTGTGACTAGATGATAAAAAAAGTTATAGGGGAGCCACCATGAAGCTCTGCCTCCTGCTCCTGAAAGGCCAAAGGACAGGCCCATGGCTCAGGGGGAAGATCATGGCAGGAGGGGTTCCAGCCACAGTGCTGGGGCGTGTCCAGGAGCCATGAGGTCCAGAGGCCGATCTAGAGCCGTGGTGGTGCCCGCTGCCTGTCCAGGAGTCCCCCTGCTTCTCTGCTATCCCACCACCTGCATCTGTCACCCTCCAACAACAAACTCTACAGGGTTTGAACTATAAAAAAATCTCCCTATAAATGGACCAGAGATTTTTCAATAAAGATACTGGAAAGCTTTCTGGAGATTTTTGACAATTTGAATAAGCATGCAGACAAACTGCATGGCCTAGAAATATCCAAAAGAATTTCGGAAGAAATCAGAAATGCATAAAACATATGTAGATACAAGTCTACTTTATCATTTATTACCATAAAATATACACACATGATAAAAAGTTAAGACTGAGGTGCAGCTGGGTGGCTCAGTCGGTTAAGCATCTGCCTTCAGCTCAGGTCACGATGCCGGGGCCCTGGGATCAAGCCCCAGGCCTGGCTCCCTGCTTGGTAAGGAGGGTGCTTCTGCTTCACTCTGCCCCTCCCTCCTCGTAGGCACGCTCTCACTCTCTCTCAAATAAATAAAAATCTTTAAAAAAAAAAAGTTAAAATTTATCAAAACTTAGACAACTTATAGACACTTATAGACTACATGGGCGCTATTTGCAGCCAAGAGAAATGTAAACGAAGATGCAGTATCAAGTCCTAACTGCATACAATTAACTGGAACTCACCCGGCACTACCGCACTGAGCCCGGAGGCCCCTTGCGGCTCGTGGGGGGGGCTCCAGTGTGGCGGGCACCCCCTTACAGCGCAGGGTGACCCTCCTCAGCGCACAGCTGGCTGTCTCTCCAGGAAACCATGTATCTCAGTAAAAGTGATCTCTCCCAATTCTCATGTACTTTTCGCTGCGTTTAGTGCCAGACCGTAAGCCCCGAATACCACCACGGGACGCCGACGAAGCGCCACAGAGGATGCCGGAAGCACTCCCAGCAAGCATGACCTTACAAGAAAACGTCCAAGTGCCGGCCGTGTATGTGGACTGAGGTCTGCAGCTGTGGTGCGCAGCATTCCAGGGACCACTGCCCAAGAAAGGAAAGGGGGGATGAAGCTGTCACTGCTGCTACGCCAGGAGGCACGAAAACCCTGGACTTTCCACAAAACACATTTGTATCCCGTACTGAAAATGCAGCTTTTATGAGCGTGCAGGATGGCTAAATGAAGGGCATACCTCTAAGACCAAGAGGATTCAAGGAAAAGCCAAGTCACTACATGAAAACTTCAAGTACAAGGCAAGTGAACAATCTAAAGCTGGAAAATTTAATGCCAGCAAAGGATGATGTGATAATTGAAAGGGAAAAGCTAAAGGGGGTGGGGAACCGGTGAGCCTGGCGGTGGGGATTAAGGGCACATAGTGCAGGAGCACGGGGTGTTACACGCCAACAATGAATCACGGAACATCTCTTCGAACACTAATGATGTACTGTACGGTGACTCACATAACATAAAAGATTTATATATAAACATAACAGGAGAAGCCGCTTCTGCCCACCAATGGGCAGCAAATGACTTCTGTCTCAGATGCCATTCCAAATATTACCGAGGAGGAAGGAGATCTGCCTCAACAGGTTTCTAATGCAGATCAAAGTGCCCTATTCTGATAAAGGTGCCACAGAGGACACTCATAAGGAAAGCAGGAAGAGAAGCGAGCACCAGGACTTCAGGAAGGAAGGGACCCGCTGCCTCCACGGCTCGGAATGAGTGCGGCGGGTTTCCGACCAGGACCACCCTCACCTGCAGAGCTGCGGACACAGAGCCCGGAAGGGCGGAGACAAGCGGCAGCTGCCGGTCTTTCGCTGGTACAGCAAGAAGGCCTGGACCGTGGGCACCCCTCTTCCTGGATGGACTCCCTCGAGCTTTGCGCCTGAAGCCAGGAAGTGCCTCGCAGTCAGGGCTGTCTCCTAAAGTTCTTTTGACTGGACAATGCCCCTGGCCAGCCAGAGCCCCGTGAGATCAGCACTAACGGTGTCGAAAAGGGCTACTTGCCCTCAAACAGGACGACACTAGATCAGGGGTCAGTAAGGCTCATCACACACGTAATGCAGAATGGAACGGACTGTGCACACTGTGGGAGAGAGCCCTGACAGAACATCACCAGAGTCTGCAACGGTTACACCACGGATGATGCCACTTAGAGAAGAAGCTGTGAAAGCCATCAAGCGTGAAATAAAACGCTCCCGCTGGAGAAAACTGGGTCCAGATGTTGTGCATGACTTCACAGGATTCATAACAGAGCTGATCCTGGCAGTCATGAAAGAGACTGCTGACACGGCAGAAATGGTGGGTGGGTAAAGGGTTTCAAGATACAGATCTCAGCGGGCGCCTGGGTGGCTCGGTTCGTTGGACGACTGCCTTCGGCTCAGGTCATGATCCCAGAGACCCGGGATCGAGCCCCACATCGGGCTCCCTGCTCCGCGGGAAGCCTGCTTCTCCCTCTCTCACTCCCCCTGCTTGTGTTCCCTCTCTGGCTGTGTTTCTCTGTCAAATAAATAAAATCTTAAAAAAAAAAAAAAAAAGGTACAGCTCTCAGGGACACTGGAGAGCTAACGACACCACACCGCAGGAACTGGGAGAGGACTTGCCGAAGCTGAGGGCTCCCAGAGGCCGCCAGAGGATGAGAAAGACATCGCAGGAGAAGCAGCGCCACAAAACAGTGGACAGTCTGGCAGCAGGGTTGTGATTACTCAAGAGTGCTTCTGATTTCTTTCACGACCTGGACCCTTCTGCGAGATAGGCCCCGAAACTAAAGTAAACAGTGCAAGAAAGACAGGTACCAGACAGAAACATTTTCAGAGACAAGAAAGAGCGAAAAAGTCGAACATTACGGTGTATTTCCAGAGGGCTACACCTGGTGTGCCCGCCTCTCTGATCCCGCCTTGCAGCTCCTCCCCCTCTGCCACTCCCGGGACAGCCAAGACCAAGCAGCTCCTCCTTTGCTCCTCCTTTACTTCCTCGTCAGCCTATGCAACCCCAAGACGACAAGGATGAAGGCTCCATGAGGACCCACTTCCACACAGTGAGCAGCAAACAATCGCCATGCCATACAGGTAACAAACTCAGCTGCGGTGTGTCTGTGTGTGAAAATCCACGGACTGTGGGACAAGCACTGTAAGGGACGTCTCCGTGCCGTCACCATCCCGACCTCACGTTCACCATAAAGAACACGTGTCCAAGACCTGCACGGAAGTGCACAGCCTACCCTTACACAGGCAGGGGATAACTGATAGTTAGTATAAAATATTGTGCTGATTTTCTATTTTATAACTCTGCTTTTAAAGAGTTCCATTACTGTATAGTACGCTTCTCTGTCATATCTAGATGGAACTGCTCATCATCCTATCATCACAGGTAAGGGATTTTTTTTTAACATAACAATGTTTCCAATACTGTATTATAAATGACTGTTATATACTGTACGGCACAACAGTTTCATAACGGTTCATTCATCAGTATATGAGCTAGTCTGCCATGAAGCAACTGTACTGATTACAGCGGGTAATATAAAACAACTATATGGCTGCTTCTTCATTATCAATGCACGAGTCATTATACTTATGTAAATAAACAGAAGCTACTTTTTCACATGTTTTCATTTTTTCTAAAGATGTCTCTATTTGAGAGCGAGCACGTGATTGAGCACGTGATTGCACACGCGAGCGGGGCGAGACAGAAGGGTGCGGGAGAAGGAGTCCTCAGGAAGACTTCTGCGGAGCACAGGGCCTAAGGCAGGCTTTGTTCCCCAGGACACCAGGATCATGGTCTGAGCCCAAATCAAGAGTCAGACACTTAACCAACTAAGCCACCCAGGCGCTCCTATTTTTTCATTTCTTTCTTTCTTTCTTTTTTTTTTTTTAAAGATTTTCTTTATTTATTTGACAGAGAGAAACACAGCGAGAGAGGGAACACAAGCAGGGGGAGTGAGAGGGAGAAGCAGGCTTCCCGCCGAACAGGGAGCCCGATGTGGGGCTTGATCCTGGGACTCCGGGATCATGACCTGGGCTGAAGGCAGATGCTTAACGACTGAGCCCCCCAGGTGCCCCCCACCTTTTCATTTTTGAGGTGAGTGTTAGCAGTATGTGTAAGAGCTACAGTGTCCTGCACCATCTAAGAAGACATTCACGCAGGAACTGACAGACAACCCTGTTATCCACAGACAACAGAAGCTTAGGCTGTGGACGAATACAGCACTCTGACTGTACTTCCTCTGCCTTGTGACTTTTTTTTTTTTTTTTTTTTAAGATTTTATTTATTTGACAGAGAGAAACACAGCCGGAGAGGGAACACAAGCAGGGGGAGTGAGAGAGGGAGAAGCAGGCCTCCCGCCGAGCAGGGAGCCCGATGTGGGACTCGATCCCGGGTCTCCGGGAACACGACCTGAGCCGAAGGCAGTCGCTTAACCAACTGAGCCACCCAGGGGCCCCTGCCTTGTGACTTTTATAACACTCTCCTGTCCCTAGCTTACTTTACTGTGAGAATACAGGATTATAGTACATGTTGTTTCAGAATTTCTTTTCCTTCAGTGGCCCTGTTCTTGGTCACACCACTCTGAAGAATGAAGCCAGACAAAGTGGTGGGCAAAGCCAAGCTGACTGAGTAACGGTACCAAGTTCCTGAGGGGGGAGGGGATCCAGGAGGGTTGCCGGTGGAGTTCCTAAGTCTAAGGGTGTTTGGGAGGTTGGTGGGCTGTTGTAATCTGATTACCCTCCCAGCACCCGTCACCCAATGAGGTTTTTGTCCACCTGCTCAACTGCCTAGCAGGTAGTTGTTCCCGTGGGAGAGGGTGGAGGGCTCCTTTCCCGGTGGTGTAGAGGAACGGGATGGGATCCTTCTCCTTTTAAGGGTAGTTTCCTCTTAGGCCAGGGGCCCCCTGCCCCGCCTGCCCTTCATCTGTCAGCGATCACATGTAACATACAAAACGTGTGCACGTCAGTATCGGGAAGGGCTCCAGTCAACGCAGGCAGCTGGCAGTTATGTTTTTGGGAGTCAAAAAAATTATATGCAGACTTTTTACCGATGGGGGGTCAGCACCCTTAACTTCCGCACTGTTCAAGAGTCAACTGTACTTCAGTCATTCCAACAAACTTGATGATTTGTTAGTTAAAATAAACAAAGCCGGGGAACACCCAGGTGACTCAGTTGGTTAAGTGTTCACCTCTGGCTCAAGTCATGATCCCATCGTCCTGAGAGCAAGCCCTGAATCAGGCTCTTTGCTCAGCAGGGAGCCTGATTCTCCCTCTTCCTCTGCAGCTTTCTCCCTCTCCCAAATAAACAAATAAAATCTTTAAAAAAAAAAAAAAAAAAAAAAGACGAAGTCAGTTTATATCGCTTGGAATGCAGAAGCCTAAGTGACAGGCTCGACCATTAACAGTCTTCATTTTCTTTTTGTTAAACATATAAACAATTTTTGAAAGCTTCTTTAGTTTTTTGTCTTGGTTTTAATGACAAAATCATTTTGTTTAGTAGAAAGTTGGAAAGCAGAGCACATACGCTAACAAATGTAACATCTAGAGAGACACAAAGACAATCATCCTGGAGCACCTTTCCAAGCTTTGTGTCCAAATGGACACCGTGACCACACTGGAGATCTATGAAGACACTGAGTCAGGTGACCACATCGTTCATCATTCCAATACACCTTTAAGAGTGAAAAGGTCTTTTCTTTCCTTCCCCTAGTAATACATAAGCCAAGAAAACATACTTAAACTGGGGCTACCCTCGGGAACCCCAAGCGTCCGGCCGCCCTGCGTATCTCAATAGTTCAGCCTACAATTAGAAACCTCTACTTGAGGAACAGCACCATCACCAGAAGAGGTATGAATCATAAATCATTCTTCCTTAGCACCGTTTATTGTTCTCAAGTGGCAAAAAGTGGAGCAAGAAGATAAACCTTCCTATGTCCTCACAAGTCCAAAATTTTAAAGAAAAACATCTCAGAAAACAATATAACTAGCATCAGAAAATGCAAAATATAGCTATCACTCCTTCCTTCTTTTAAGTAAAAAAAAGAAATGCTGATCCGATTTGTCTTTGCACAGGAAGTGATTCAATAAAAAACATACAGAGAACAAAGGACTTTTTCCCTGGATTCTCAAGGCGCCGCTGAAGCCATACGTCCAGTTCCTCACACCCGGAATAGTGTATCTTTTAGGGTTTTCCTCCCCCTTTAAGTAGGTCAGGGCCCTTAAGGCTGGAGGGGAAAGCAACCTGAACATCAAAATACACTATTTCTAACAGACTCCTAGAAGCTGACAAGAAGTGATGATGGGAGGAGGGGAAAAAGTAAATGTGAACAGACTCTAATTCGACAGAAGCAGAGAGCACAGCGCTCTACAGGACGAAGCGCACAGGAAAACCGTTCACGTACGGGAAAATCGGAGTACAGATTCAAAACCAGCGACACAGTTGATGAGACTAAGAAAGCCAGAGTCCGTGAGCTCATTTTTTTTCCTCCCTCTTTCGAACAAGATCTTGCTTTGCAGCAACTTTCACTTCTGGCTTGCTGCCTTAGTCAGCAACTGCTCCTTACCTCCCGACTAGTATTTCCTTTCCTCTGTCTCCCTAGTTCTCTTCTGAGGATGAGTCCTGCTCACGTTCCCCACCTCCACTCATCATGTTTTACCTATAGGACGGTAAGTTCACTCTCTGAATCAAACACTCTGAGCTCAGTCTAGAAGGTCAACAGTCAATTCTTTTTTTCTTTTTTTTTTAAGATTTTATTTATTTATTTGACAGAGAGAAACACAGCCAGAGAGGGAACACAAGCAGGGGGAGCGAGAGAGGGAGAAGCAGGCTTCCCGCCGAGCAGGGAGCCCGATGTGGGGCTCGATCCCGGGTCTCCAGGATCATGACCTGAGCTGAAGGCAGTCGCTTGGCTTGAGCCACCCAGGCGCCCCAAAAGTCGATTTTTTATGAACTTTCTTTTATACTTTTCGACAGAGACAATGAAACAGTAATTTTACCTGGAAGCAATATGGAATGAATACACTTTGAAACATTTCTTTAATCCCAGTCCCAGGAATACAGACAAGGTGTAAAGCGCGTGTGGGGCACTGTATGCTAGGCGGGGTTCAGCCGGTCCCCCACGTAGAAACCCTCGACAGAAACTACAAGCAGGCAGGGATGAAGGGAGAGAGGGAGGAAGGGACCGGAGGGAAAAAAGACTTTTTAGCATTAAAAGCCTAAACACAGATTGTAGTTCCAGAAAAGTACAGGCTGAACTAACAGTTGACCTTTGAACCTCACTTGCCTCTAAAAATGGAAAGATTAAAGGGGAGTGACAAAGAATACTGCTTTCAAACGTTTTTTAAAATGTGTTTTTTCCCATATGTTTTATTCTAAATATACTCTTCATTTATTGGAGGACTTTACTTACCACAAATGAAAATTTTTATCTGGCATTTACCCAAATGCTTATTTATCAGTATTTGTAACCAGAAATATAGATCTCTTGAATACTGACCTGTTTGAGCTATTTAATTAAAGTAACCTTTGGGGCGCCTGGGTGGCTCAGTTGGTTAAGCGACTGCCTTCGGCTCAGGTCATGATCCCGGAGTCCCGGGATCGAGTCCCACATCGGGCTCCCTGCTCGGCGGGAGGCCTGCTTCTCCCTCTCTCACTCCCCCTGCCGGTGTTCCCTCTCTGCCTGTGTTTCTCTCTGTCAAATAAATAAATAAAATCTTTAAAAAAAATAAAATAGGGGCGCCTGGGTGGCTCAGTTGGTTAAGCGACTGCCTTAGGCTCAGGTCATGATCCTGGAGACCCGAGATCAAGTCCCACATTGGGCTCCCTGCTCAGAGGGAAGCCTGCTTCTCCCTCTCTCACTCCCCCTGCTTGTGTTCTTCCTCTGGCTGTGTTTCTCTCTGTCAAATAAATAAAATCTTTAAAAAAAAAATAAAATAAAAATTAAATTAAATTAAATTAAAAATAAAGTAACCTTTGGCAGCACAATTTCAGTTCACAATCTGCAATGCCTTATTTTTATTATCATTTTGTCTGCTTTTTAAAGAATGATCAAGAACTAATTTGCACAAGCACTGAAATGATGTCAGAATACAAAAATGACTTATTTTTTTTATTTTTTTTAAAGATTTTATTTATTGATTTGACCGAGAGAGATCACAAGTAGACAGAGAGGCAGGCAGAGAGAGGAGGAAGCAGGCTCCCCGCTGAGCAGAGAGCCCGATGCGGGCCCCAATCCCAGGACCCTGAGATCATGACCTGAGCCGAAGGCAGAGGCTTTAACCCACTGAGCCACCCAGGCACCCCAAAAATGGCTTTTTAAAAAGAGACAGTAGGGCACCTGGGTGGCTCGGTTGGTTAAGCGACTGCCTTCAGCTCAGGTCATGATCCTGGAGACCTGGGATCGAGTCCCACATCGGGCTCCCTGCTCGGCAGGAAGCCTGCTTCTCCCTCTCTGAGTCCCTCTGCTTGTGTTCCCTCTCCGGCTGTGTTTCTCTCTGTCAAATAAATAAATAAATAAAATCTTTAAAATAAAAAATAAAAAGAAACTGTATGGTAAGGAAGGGATGTAAACTTCATTCTATAACTCTGCTAATCTAAAACTTAAATTCTGATACCAAAAGTAGATGCTAACCAACTGAAGTAAAGAACAGAACTGTCGGGCTAAATTTAAGACGCTCCTTCTCTGCAGCCTCTACCAGCTCCTAGACCATTTATTGAGTGGTTAAATTCATGATTTCCTGAATGGTGTGCACTCTTATTTTTGCTTTGTACACATACAGGGACTGGGGCCCAGAGAAGGTTACCCACTTGCCTAAGGTAAACAAAAACCTAAGATTTAAGTTAGGCAGCTTGCCAAAATTTAGTTTCTGGTCCATGGCTCCAAAGCCCATACATTCTTTCCAATATATCATGCTGCTTTCAGTACTAACATTCTATAAATCTATCATCACAAGATGACCCCCCCTTGCATACAGCCTATGGGAAACTGATTCCTGCAGGATGGAGATCTAGTCAGATTTGGTCTTTTGTTGCCAAAGCCTCTTCCCCTTCCTCCCTCCTGATGTCCCCACTGCCTCTCACAGCCAAAGGATCAATTCTCGAGGATTTATGGTATTATCAGTCACTCCCTCTACCACCCTTCCCAAACAGGTCACTGGAGAAGCTTAGAGACAGTAGCAGAATTCTTCCCCCAAGAAGAGGTGATCCGGCTGGGCCACAGTCAACAGTCTGACACAGACTGAACGACCTTCCTCCCAGGTCCAAAGACCAAATCATATACGGATGTATTTTTAAAATAAAAAGTTAAATATTTCCCGCTGTCATTTCCATCTTGTGTCATTATCACCTGATTTACAACAGGCAACATTTCTAGGTCTGCCACCTCATCTATAAAATGAGCAACATTATCTCAAATGACCCTTCCGATCTAAAGCTCTAAGTTATCTCAAAAAATCCCCTCTTCCTTCGCCTGTTTGTGAGAAAGAGGCTGATGGGGGCCGGAGGGCAGGGCCTGGGGACTGCAGATAAAACCCCACAGTAAGTAAAGGAAAGGCATAGACACAAGGGTCCCCTCACAGGCACACACACCAAGTCCAATGTGAAACAAGCAACAAAAACAACCCAGCGCTCCTACTTTGCCAGCCCAAAATGAATCGTCTATTTTTAGCTCACACGCACCCAAGACAGGGCCTCGAGCACCAGCGGGGCTCACCAACGAACCTCTCGGCCAGCTCCTTCCTCAGAGGAGCCTATGGCCTGACTACAGCTATGACCCGGGCTGAAGGACAGAAAGCTCTAAAGGCTTAACTACAGCTACGACCCGGGCTGAAGGACAGAAAGCTCTAAAGGCTTGACTACAGCTACGACCCCGGTTGAAGGACAGAAAGCTCTAAAGGCTTGACTACAGCTACGACCCGGGTTGAAGGACAGAAAGCTCTAAAGGCTTGACTACAGCTATGTCCCGGGTTGAAGGACAGAAAGCTCTAAAGGCTTGACTACAGCTATGACCCGGGTTGAAGGACAGAAAGCTCTGAAGGCTTGACTACAGCTATGACCCGGGTTGAAGGACAGAAAGCTCTGAAGGCTTGACTACAGCTATGACCCTG
>PITA01023376.1:0-28331 GCA_004023965.1 Spilogale gracilis
GAAATAGGAGATGTACATATCAGGGATTTTAAAGTTAGAAGGGTAATTTGGAATTACAGTTCCAAGTTAAGCAGGCAAACAATTAGAAAAAGAGCATCTCATGTATAAAAACATGCACAAAAAATATGAAATAACATTTCAGATTTGGAAGATTACAGGTTTTAGGGTGTGTTGAAACAAAGTGTCTCCATTTGCCAAAGTAAGTAGAGATGAGACAGGTGCTAGGTGATGAGGAAACATGTCTAACGTAAGACATTAGACTTGATCTCTGAAACTATGGGCAGTTTTGAAACTATAAAATTTTCAGAGGTCATTGACACAAAAATACATGAAGTTTATTTCCTTTTTTTTCTTTTCTTTTTTTTTTTTTAGGATTTTATTTATTTGACAGAGTGAAACACAGCCAGAGAGGGAACACAAGCAGGGGGAGTGAGAGAGGGAGAGCAGGCTTCCTGCCGAGCAGGGAGCCCGATGCGGGGCTCGACCCCAGGAGTCTCGAACCACGACCTGAGCAAAGGAAGATGCTTAACCACTGAGCCACACAGGCACCCCAGTTTATTTCCTTTTTAATACCCCCATCTGTCACACTCTCCCAATGATCATCAGCCCTAGGTGAATTCCAAAAGAAGATAACTAAGCTTCATGTCTTTTCTCTTACCAATACAATTACTGCTTTTTTAAGCATAGCAAAAAGGTATGTACACATGACTAAGAGGTTAGCATAATATTTGTCTTATTGCTCATATTATAAGATTTAGTGAGTGTCTGCTCACACCTGTATAAAGATCTCTATATGGATACAGTATGGATATATATGTATTATTTAGCTATTTACATATACTTATCACAGTTTCATATTCATAAGCTTATGCTTCACATGCAACCATGGCAAATCAGAAAATATCTTATTTTTTTTATATTTTATTTATTTATTTGACAGAGAGAAACACAGCTAGAGAGGGAACACAAGCAAGAGGAGTGAGAGAGGGAGAAGCAGGCTTCCCACCGAGCAGGGAGCCCGATGTGGGGCTCGATCCTGGGTCTCCGGGATCATGACCTGAGCTGAAGGCAGTTGCTTAACCAACTGAGCCACCCAGGAACCCCAGAAAAGATCTTATTTTTAATCCAAATCTAGCAGGGACTTTATGATTTAATGTCTTACTATAATTATCATAATAATCGTTCCACTGTACATAGGGACTTTTCATAAAGCAGATTAAATTGGCCAGGAAAAAAACCCAGAAGCTATATTGCATAGAAGCAACCTAAAATTAACATCTGCAAATAAGCCAGGGGACACATGTCTGTCTGCAGGTGTCACAATCATTCCTAGAGATTGATCGTCTGACTTTACACTTTTTACACAGGCATTTTTTCCCTGCCTGACCCCGAAAGCATGTTATTTCTTGTGATTGGTTCTTTCATTGTATTAAAAATAAAGAAATATTACAAGTCTGTCCCAAGTTTTCCAGTGCTTCGGTTCAATTTCCTGCTGGTTGGTTTCTTGCTTCCTGCTTTCATTTGTAAAAAATTATACCCTACAAAGGGCAGTGCACTGAGTCCCTGACATGACTATGCATGGCAACAGAACTGAGGACTGCAGCTTGCCAGGGCTGTGAAGGGCGAGACATGCTAGTGCTTTCAACGGGGCCAGTCTCTCCCACAGATTTCTTTCACCACACATGCCAGCTGCGGCAGGAGAAAACACTCACGTGCTTTGGGGAAACCCATCTGCTGTTGAGGAATAGGTAACTGAGTCACAATTATGTAACCAAATGGGACCCAAGCCACCAGATAATTGCAAGCTCTGGATAGAGCTTTTTAGAAATGAGCATAAAACTGGTGAAAAAGTAAACAGAAAGGGGAAAAAATCATTCTTCCACCCCAAGCTATTCTTAAATATGACTAGTTAAGGGCTAATGACTTATTTCTAGGGCAAAGGAATATTATCTGTAATGAATGCCCAGGACCAAACATATTTATGTAGTATAAAATATAGTTTCAAAGCTCCTGAGAAGTCCTGAATCCTAAAATTCCTCTCTGGCTGCTTTTGTACCCCAAAATATTCTCATCAAATGATCAATTATTTGGAAAATGCATTATCCTCATCCAGTTTTCTGATTATGAGATTTGGAGACTCTAGAGAACTCTCAAAACATAATTATGTTCTCTAAAAGGTTTTGATGAATGAGATGCTTGGATTTGATGGATAGTCTCAGAGCAGTAGGATAGCATGTGGGAAATAAAGGGAAAAGGCCAAAGCTACAGCAACAAGACCTGGAATGTCAGGATTTTACTGTGCAGCCAGCCCCTCTTGGGTCACTCCTCTGGAAAGACTCTCACCTGGCCTGGAGAGGAGACTGTATTCATCAGCAAGTGTGCCAAATGAAAAGTTTAGCACAGGTCGAAACTTCTAGGGGCTGCAGATTAACAGACAAGGTTACAAAAATACGGCAACAGAGTAAGGGAAAAGTAAGGCAAGGAAAGAAGGAAATACTGAGTCAGGGGAGGATATAAAACAAAAAGAATCCTAAACAGAGCATGCCAACATATACAGCATGTTACCTAGAGAAGTGTGATGAGAAAGAAACATTATGCCCATAGGAAGACTGAGTTTGAAAATCAGAAAAGCCAAACCTGCAGCCAAGACCAGAAGAATAGAAATTGACAAGTATAAGAATAGTAATACAGAAAACCTACTATTTACTGAATCCTAACTACTGCCAGAAAAATGCTAAGAAATTTGCATACATTACCTCATTAAACATTCACAAGAGCTGTAAAGCAAAGGTTTTATTCCTATTTTATGTTTTAAGACACTGAGAAGTAGACAAGTTATGGGGTAGAATGTGTTAGTAGAGCCATCATTCAAACCCAGGTCTGTCCCAGTCTAAGCTCATGTTCCTAAGCACTCATAAGGTCAAACAGAAGGCAAGGAGCAAAGTAAACACAGGAATCAACCAAAGAATGAAGAACAAAGTGGTGCTGGGGGAGAAAGCAGGCTTACCACAATTTCTTCAATTGTTATTTTCATTGACCATCAGTAGTGATAACATTATACTGCACAAGTAACCTTTTCCATTATCCCAGGGATTATCGTATATACGTTTTTTAGAATATCGCCTTTTCTGCTAAGTGGTTTCCAAAAATATAAATGTCCTTCAGATGTCTGCTTATACTTTGGTAGAAATTAATAGTTGCCTCACAACAAGATAGCAAAAATTATCCAATCATTGCTCTAAAAAATACTAAAACTGCAAAAATAGTTGATCCTCAAAATTTACAGTAAGTAACACTATCAGATATTACTAATGCTTCCCTCTTTCCATTCATTTTTTTATTTGATAAACATATATTAAGAATCTACAATATGGGACTCCTGGACAGCTCAGTTGGCTGAGCATGTAACTCTTGATTTCAGCTCAGGTCCTGAGCTTGGGTTCTTAGGATGGAGCCCTGTATTGAACTCTGTGCTCAGCAGTGAATCTGCTTGTCTCCTTCTCCCTCAGCCCCTCCCACCACACTCTTGCTCATTCTCTCAAATAAATAAATAAATAAAACTTAAAAAAAAGAATCTATAATACGACAGATCTGCAATAAACCTTGTATAATGGGAGAGACCTGTATTAATATGTAGATTGCACGTCTTTCTGTTGTTTTTATTCCCTTTTAAAGATTTTATTTATTTATTTGAGAGAGAGAGATCACAAATAGGCAGAGAGGCAGGCAGAGAAAGAGGGGGAAGCAGGCTCCCTGCTGAGCAGAGAGCCTCATGTGGATGTGGGACTCAATCCCAGGACTCTGAGATCATGACCTGAGCCGAAGGCAGAGGCTTCCCCCCTGAGCCATCCAGGTGCCCCTTATTCCCTTTTAACCTACAGGTTAGAAGCTTCTGTGTAGCCCTGCATGTAGGCATGTTATAGGCAAGATTTCCTGAAACTGTTATTTAACCAAAACCTACCTCCCCTGAGGAGAGAAAAGAATAGCCACAGCATAACTTGGCAGGGGTAGGTGGGGGGATATGAAACCATGGCCCATCAGGTTCATGAGGTTGATGCCAGTAGAAAGCTTAAAGCTTGTTTTCAGGGAACTGTCTCCCCCTCATCAGCTATCGTGTCTTTTCCGGCCCTGCTACCAAATACTAGCTGTCTCTGCAGAAGTCTGGACTGAAGGTCAACTGATCTGAACAAACATGGCCCTGATACTCCTTACCTGAGAGAATGAGCTGAAGACCCCATCCCAGGTCTACCAACTCTCAGAGCATGCCCACAGCCCATTCTCTTTCTCCTAAGAGAAACTCCCAACACCAGGGACTCAATTTTGCCTCATTCTGAGGTCAAGTCTCCACCCCAAAGTAAACAGGGGGATATGTGGTTACATAATATGTTTCCTCACTATGCATGCTCCATCTTTCCCTATGTAAAATCACCAATGTCCCTGCCCCCTCTTTTTTCTGGAAGTTTGGTTCGATCTATCTATCTATCTATCTATCTATCTATCTATCTATCTATCTATCTATCTATCTATCTAAATATCTGTCTATCTATCTATCTATCTATCATCTATCATCATCTATCTATTTCAGAGAGAAAGAGAGTGCATGTGCACACACATGCATGAGCACATGGGTGGGTGGAGGGGAAGAGGGAGAGGAAGAAGACTCCCCACCGAGCAGGGAGCCCCAGAGGGGTGGGGCTCAATCCCAGTACCCTCAAATCTTTTTTTTTAAGGTTTTATTTATTTATTTATTTATTTATTTGACAGAGAGAGAGAGAGATCACAAATAGGCAGAGGGGCAGGCAGCGAAAGAGGGGGAAGCAGGCTCCCCGGTGAGCAGAGAGCCCCATGTGGGACTCGATCCCAGGACCCTGGGATCATTACTTGAGCCAAAGGCGGAGGCTTCCCCCACTGAGACACCCAGCAGCCCAGTACCCTGAAATCTTGACCTGAGCTGAAGGCAGACACTTAACAGACTGAGCCACCCAGGCGCACATCCATTCATTCCTTTCTTGCCCCTCTTTCTTTCTTTCTTTCATTCTTTTGTTCTTTCTCTCTCTCTCTTTCTTTCTCTCTCTCTTTGTTTCTTTCTTTTAAGAGATCCACATTACATACTTAATTTTTTAAAAAATTCATTTCTTCACTCATGCATGCGTGCATTTATTCATTCATTAATTCATTTTTCATTATCTGTAGACCCAATGTAGGCCTTGAACTCATGACCCTGACTGAGATTAACAGTCAGGTGTTGTTCTGACTGAGCCAGCCAGGTGCTCCTTCCATTCCATTTTTTGGTAAACAAAGCGGGGATCAAGGCTCAGTGTCACAATTTGCCCAATGAGACCCACACTCACCCCTCCGTGCAGAGGTGCCATCTGTGGGGCTGGTTTATGTTTGCCCATCTTCCTTCCTCCTTGTAGTGGAAAGAAGGTAGCATGAGAAACAGCCAGTGAATGTGTGGAATGAGACTAAGGATTTCCCTTGGGAAGCAGGTGGGAGAGAGAGAACAGGTCAATGGAGAATCAATAAAACAGTTACTGTGGCTTACTGGGTATTTACCCCAAAGATACAGATGTAGTGAAAAGAAGGGCCATGTCTACCCCAATGTTCATCGCAGCAATGGCCACGATCACCAAACTGTGGAAAAAGCCAAGGTGCCCTTCAACAGATGAATGGATAAAGGAGATATGGTACATATATACCAAGGAATATTACGCCTCCATCAGAAAGGATGAATACCCAATCGTTGTAACAACATGGACCCGATTGGAAGAGATTATGCTGAGTGAAATAAGTCAAGCAGAGAAAGTCAAGTATCATATGGTTTCACTTAGTACAATGTGGAGCATAAGGAGTAATATAGAGGACAGTAGGAGAAGGAAAGGAAATGGGAGGCAGGATACATTGGGGAGGGAGACGAAACATAAGAGACTTTGGACTCAGAAACAAATCAGGGGTCTTGAAGGGGAGAGAGTGGGGGGATGGGCGAGCCTGGTGGTGGGTATCGAGGGCATGTATTGCATGGAGCACTGGGTGTGGGGTATAAACAATGAATCTTGGAACACTGAAAAAGTTAACAAATTAAAAAATATATATATTAAGAAAAAGAAAAAGAAAAACAAAAAAACTACATGAAAAATCATACATAAAATTAATTTTATACATAACATTGTATTTATGTGTATAAAATTAAGGCTGCCATAAATCTAATGGGCTTTGAGAGTGCACAGTGAAGATTCTCCATAACCATGACAATTAAGAAATAGCTTCTAACTGAACTCATGTGTGACATGAATTTCCTTTACTCATTCAATGTATATTTGTAATTGCAATTATTGTGTAAAAGATTACAGCACTTTCTAGAACTCTATAAAACTGAATTATAAGGAGGGCACTTCGTGGCTCAGTAGGTTAAGTATCTGCCTTGGGTTCAGGTCATGATCTTAGGACCCTATAATGGAGCCCCATGCAGGGAGGCTGCTTCTTCTTCTCCCTTTGTCCCTCCCCCTGCTCCTGCTGTCTCCTGCTCTTTCTCTAAATAAATAAATAAATAAATAAATAAATAAATAATAAACAATAAGGAGTTATATTAGGTAAAGTACAGGCTGTCATCAGAGAGACTCTAAGTATCGTGCAACAAGCACTGTATCTATCTTGTTCACCTCTCCATTCCTGCTCAGCTCACAATATGTATGGCATATAGTAGTTCTTCACTTTTTGTATGTAAACGGAGAGGAAATTAAAAGAAGAGCTAGAATGGGTCTCCATTTTCTTTAAATTCAGGCTTATTTCTGATTTGATTTGATTCGCTTGCTTTTGCTTTCTTTATGTAAATATGTCTGTGTTCATGTGTGTGGATCTGTCCAGTGCAATAGTCATGGTTTATTTCTCATGGGAAAGACTAAACAAAGCAAGCACACACATGCACACATACACACAGTGATAATTAATTCATAACAGTGTTCTTAATTCACACGTTTCCATGGTTGGAATGGTCTGTTTATGTTTTCCAAACAAGTGTTTTCTAATCATTGCCAGCAAAATACCCTATTTGGAACATGTAGTATAAGATTTAACAAACTGATCCATATTTCTTATACTTTTGAAAATATGTGTTTCTATTTTTGAATCAATTATTAAACAATGAGTATTTTGACAAAATAACACAGTTTTTCTTTCTTCTAGCACTTCTCTTGCTTAGTTAGAAATTAGAGAACCGGTTACCAGTGTGGTTATCATAAGCACATTCTTACATGTTTTTCTTCTCTGTGAAAACATTTCTAGTCTTTCTGATTATAAATGTTACAGAATATGATGTGTGAATCCATCCTATCTGTGCAGACACAGCAGAATGAAAGGTATAATGATGTAGGCGTGAAGTGTCAATGAATAATTCATATCTGACAGTGTGAGGTATTGACTTCGATCAGGCGACATTCCATGGGAGAGAGGTCCTCGAAGGGCTTCTCACACTCATCTGCATCAGCTCATTGTGTTTCTGCTGGGGTGGCAGAATCGATCATTTAGAATGAGTGAAATGATATTCAGTGGCACTGTTTGCTAACACCAATAGAAAAATATGTAGCTATTTGTCACAATCAAACAGTCATTCAACAAATGTTGATTGAGTTCCTTCGTGGTTCCTGCAGGGTGTTCAATGCTGGAGGTTTGAAAAAAAAAAAAAAAAAAACTATAACACAGTCTCTGACTCCATAAAACTTACCACTATTAGTAAAGATACACAAGATAATCATATCTCACTATGGTCCATGAAGAGACCACAAGTTGGCCAAGATACTTTACTTATACCACAAGCAGGATTTGAAGAAGATAATATATGAAGAACATATCACCAAACTCATCCAGAGAGAGGTTTTTCTTAAAATTAGTGAATAGAATGGCCAGGCTTATCTTTTAACAGAATTTCAGTAAGTTCATTTGAACACATAATAAGATACAGATCTTCCTTGACTTATGACGAGGTTGTGTTCTGATAAACCCACTATAAATTGAAAATCTCATAAATGAAAATTCTTTTAATGCACCTAAACTGTTGAACACCGTAGCTTAGACTTAGCCTACCTTCAGTGTGTTCCGAACGCTTACATGAGCCTATAGCTGGGCAAAATCACCTAAAAAAATTTTATTTTACAATAATGTGTTAAATATCTCTTGAATTATTGAATACCGTACACAGAGTGAAAAGTAGAAAGGTTGCCTGGGCACAGAATGCTTGTTAAGTATCTCAGATGTTTACCGCCATGATTGTGTGCCTGCGGCTAGCTGCTGTTACCCAGCATCACAAAAGAGGATAATAACACATATTGCTACCTGTGGAAAAGATCCAAATTTAAGCTTTGAAGTACAGAAACAAAATTAAAATATAAAAACAACCAAAACTTGATATACAGTTTCTACCATATGAGTATTGTTTTCACACCACCGAAAAGTCAAAAAATCTTAAGTTGAAACAATGGAAGTTAGGAAGTGTTCATGTTTACCAATTCGTGCCTTTATTTTGACCTAGGAAACACCTATCTATGAAGAAACTTAACACATCTACGGAATTTAATTTAAGCTCCTCCTCTTTCCTGTATTAAGCCACAATGGAAATGAGTTCAATTTAGGCCTGGGAAAGAGATTCAGTCCATTCATGGTGATGGACACACAGAATTTTGGAAACTGGATTTCTCAGACTAGATTACAACAAGGGAAGCTGGTTTAAGGAGTTCCATCCAGAATAAAATTGGTTAGATTTGAACGCTGGCTCTATTATGTGACCTCAGACAAGCTTTTAATAGTATTAAGTCCATTTCCATTTATAAAATAGGGATAATGATGAAAACCTATCTCACTAGGTTGTATAATAATAAAATAAATTATATAAGGTACTTTGCACTATCCCTGCCTTTTATAAAGTGTTGAGCAATGACAGGGTTCATAGGAAAGTATCTATTTATATATTTTTTAAAGATTTTATTTATTTCTTTGACAGAGAGAAACACAGCTAGAGAAGGAACACAAGCAACAGAAGGGAGAGAGGGAGAAGCAGGCCACCCTCTGAGCAGGGAGCGGGATGTGGAGCTTGATCCCAGGACCCTGGGATCATGACCTGAGCGGAAGGCAGATGCTTAAGGACTGAGCCAGCTAGTGGCTGGGAAGTGTCTATTTATAATGTTAAATCTAATTCATCAATATTTAGATCCACTTAAAACATAGGCTAATCTATACTCACATCACTTCCCAAAATTTTCAGGCATACATAGCTTTGAGTTTGTGGCAGTCTGTTATATTGGTGACCGTTGGTGAACCACAGGTTCTGGTAGGCATGCCCTATGTAATGACTCTGAGCAGACAGACTCCCTGGTTCTAAAAGAAGGTGGCAGAAAAGGCACTGTGTCAATTCCAGAGCCTAGTGACTTCGGATTTTGCTCTCTTGAAAGACGCACACCACCTGTAAAAATTCCTTTCATCTTAATAGGCACAGTATAGATTGAAAGAAGTCCTGAAACTATTATAGAAAGAGACAGGCTCAGTCATTCTGGTGTCCCAGCTGATTCAAGCCTCCAACGGACCCATCAGCTGAACACAGCCACATAAGCAACTGCTGGCAAAGAGCAATAGAAGAACCATCCAGTTAAGGGGCGCCTGGTTGGCTCAGTCATTAAACGTCTGCCTTTGGCTCAGGTCATGATCCTGGAGTCCCAGGATCCAGCCCTGCTTTGGGCTCCCTGCTCCGTGGGAAGCCTGCTTCTCCTGCTCTCACTTCCCCTGCCTGTGTTTCCTCTCTAGCTCTGTCAAATAAATAAATAAAAATCTTTAAAAGAAGAAGAAGACAACAATGACGAAGAAGAACCATTCAGCTGAGTCAAGCCCAAAGCAGAAACAGTGAGCAAATGAAATAGTTTTTATTTTAAAACACTAAGTCTTGGGGTATTTATTTCAGCATTAGGTAACTGGATTAGGACTATTCCCTTTTCTTCAATCCCTTCCCTAACCACACACATTTTTTAGATTACTTCCCATATGTTCCCATTTTACTGATCACCCATTGGTTAATCTGCAAAAGTTCCAGTAAATTGAACTAAAATATCATTCTTGAGCCATTTAGAGGATTTAGGACACATGTTAATTATAAAATAATAGGATTCAAGGAAACCTGAGTATCCAACTTGGCTGTAATTGCTGAACATTTGTCAAGTAAAAAAGACGTACAAGTCTGTAAGATCAGTTTCACGAACTTTGTCACCTAAATCTTTTTATGCTTCTGTAACATTGTAACCCATTGCTGACTCATCATGATTTGGGCATTGTAAAATATTATGATACATATTTGTATTCATAAAATGCCTATTGTCCATTAATCTCTATTTTCTGTTAGGGTTGGATTTTCTTTAAAGCAGCAAAAAATAATTTTCACCTGGAAGTTGAGTCCAAAATGCTATCTGCTTTAAAATGTGTGGCATGTTCTGAATTAAAATAGTGACTCCAACCCTCAAATGTAAGAATTTCAGAAGTTAAATTTTAGAACATCTCTTCAACTTAATTCTTACTGCATTTATTTATTAAGTCATGCTTTTCTGATTATACCAGACCAGCTAAGTAACCCTAAAGTATTGCCAATTTTTTTATTGAAGATGATTTTGAACAATTGGAAGTTTTATCAAAAGGAGTAATTCATTAGCCCCATGATCTCACTGAATAACTTTAGCAGAGCAGCATGATCTTGGCAAAGACTACTTAATTTGCCCTTGAAATGAAGGTATCAGTTCCCATGAGAATATCTCTACTTTCATATCTGTTAGTACCATGTAGAAGGCATCAGAAATTATTACTCAGGTTTAAAATATAATCAATTGAGGAGCAGCTGGGTGACTCAGGTGATTAAACATCCAAATCTTGACTTCTGTTTGGGTCGTGATCTCAGGGTGCTGAGATTGAGCCCCAGGACAGGTTCAGTGCTGGGCATATGGAGCCTGCTGGGGATTCTCTCTCTCCCTTTCCCTCTGTACTTCCCCCACCCCCCACTCACATGCTCTCTCATGCTCTCTATCTCAATAATAATAATAATAATAATAATAATAATAATACAAGCAATTGATCCTTCTATTGGTATTTTGAAACATGTTAGGATTTAAGGAGTAATAATTATTCAAGTCCCTCTATCAGGATTCAGGGTAGTATTCAGGGTCCTCCAAATAACTGTATCCAGGATTCCCCAGAAAATTAATATATAATGGATACATACATATACAGATATATATATTCACATATACATATACATATGATATTTTATATGATTTATGTGATATAATTATATAATCATATATTGTATATAATATGTATTATACATATTACATATATATAAAATTTTTAACAATTGGCTCAGCAATTAGAAGGTAGCAAATCCAAAAGCTGCAGAGTAGACCAGCAGGTTGATGCTACAATTCAAGTCCAAAGGCCATCAAGCAAGAGACTCAAGTGAAAGCAAATCTTTTGATTCAAGTATGAAATGCTTCTGTTACAGAATTCCCTCTTGCATGGGGGGTGGGTCAGCCTTTGCTCTATTCATATTTTCAACCAATTTATCAATGGATTTGGTAAAGACTTGCCCACATTAGGGAAAATAATCTGCTTTATTCAAAGTCCACGGATTAAATGTTAATCTCATTCAAAAAAACTCTCACAGAAACATCAGTATGATGTTTGAACACATTTTTGGGCACCATGGCCCAATGGGGTTGACACACAAAATTAACTACCGCACTCACCTTGAGATCTGAGCCAACTGAGAGGTAATCTTAGGTATCACGTGAAGGAGATGAACAATAGCAGAGTTTGAGTAGAAGTCATGACTTAGAGAAATGGCCAAATGGGCTTGCAACTCAAACTTCCCATATTAGTGACTGATGACCTTTACCCAGGTATCTTTCCATAAGGAAGGGAGAAGACTATGCAGAATGTGAGAAAAAAAAGGTCAAATCATGTGCATCATGCCCTTCCCTGTCTTACTAATGATTCCACTACCATTCCTTGAAAAGAAATGACTGTGAAGACAATGGGGAGGCTGTAATTTACTGGTTGAAATGATTCTGAAGGAGTGGAAATTAGTACTATAGAAGATCATACAGGTTTGAATTAAGAGGGACAGGACTATTCCTTCAAATATCATTCAAATAAGATGTTTCAGAACAATTATGGTTTCAAATCCAAACATACATCATCCAGAATATGGATGCATGTGCATTATAAACTTAAAAATTATGTGAAGGATATTTCTGGAGGTAATTTAGAAAATCAAACATATCTTCAAGTTTTCTTCTTTAGGTCAACACTCCTTTTCTCTAAGAACAATGTAGGATTTTGGTCATTCTTACAACACTGTCATATTTCCCTTTTATGTGATCTTTCAATATGATTCACAGAAATTTAAAGGTCTCACTAGCAAAATAGCCCATCATAATTACACTTAACTACATTATCCTTTCTCAACAGAAAGTCAGGAAAATATCAGTTATCATCATTTTGCATAATATTAACATATTCATATGCTATCCAAAGATATGTCATCCAAAAAGTTATGCAAATGCCCAGAATATTTTTTCTCAAAACCCAGAGATAGAAATTTCATAAACATTTTTGATTGTTTCTTGTTCATCTAAGCTATGTCTTAGGCTGTGCAAAGTAAAAATATTTTTGCTTTCTTAACAGGACTGACTTGATTATTATCTAAGTATTTCCTCAATACATAATACACTATTGTTTTAAAACTTGGAAATATAGGCTGAAGTCTTCCTTCCATGATTGCTAAAGCTTTTGCTTTGCAACAGAAACTTAAAAGTTCCTCAAAAGATTTGCGACTTTTTCACAGGGATCAAGAAACACATAAAATCACTTTTTCTTTTTTGATAACTGTGCATTTAGGAATTGAAACCGAATTAACAGTTGACCCTTGAACATCAGGGAAGGGGACAATGACTCTCTTGCATAGTCAAAAATCTGTTTTTAACTTCTGACTCCCCATGAATCTAATTACTAATAGCTTAGTGATGACCAGAAGCCTTATCAATAACATGAAAAGTCAATTAACACATTATTTTATATATTCTAAATATTATATACTATATTCTACAATAAATTAAGTTAGAAGAAAAAAGTTAAGAAAAATCTAAGAGAAAATATTTATTGTACGGCACTATAAAAAATACAACTACACAGTGCAAACCTGTGTTGTTCAAGGGTTAACTGTGTTTCTCAATATTCATTTAAATATTAAGACTCGTCTAGCTCTAATCTTGAATCATTTATTTCAAGGACTCATTCTTCCCACAAACATTTATTAAATATTTTCTCTATAATTGGAGATACTAAGTTCCTGTTGACTTCAAAATATATCCAGTTTCAAACCACTCTACCCAGACCAACATCACCCCTTCTTTGACCAATTGTAACCTCCTCCCTGGTCAGCGCATTTCACCTTGCCCCATTTGATCTATTCTCCACAGAGAAGTCAGTGGGATCCTGGTAAGTAGATTGGTTGTCACTTGCCTTCTCAAAACCTTTCATAGTCTACAAATGAAACTCAAATAGGTCCTTCATGATCTTGCTCTTCTTCCTCAAGCATACGTGCAATAACCCCTCCACATTTACTTTGCTCCATCTGCCCTGGCTTATTTGCAGTCCTTTTAGCATGCTCCTGCTATAGGGTCTGCTCACATACAAAGCTCACCCCTTTCTTTACTGAATTATCTGTGCAAGTGAGATCTCATCAGAGATGCCTTTTGTGAATAACTGAAAAGCACCACCTGGCTCACTTCCCATATGCTAATCATGCTTGGGGCTTACCACCATTTGTCATTTTACGTACTTAGCTCTTGGGGGTTTGTGCCCCCAGTGAAATGTAAGCTTCATCAATGAAGAAGGTGTGCTTGTCTATTTGTATACTATGGTAACTCTTGATGTAAACAGTGCCTGATGGGGGCACCTGGGTGGCTCAGTTAGTTAAGCCTCTGATTCTTAATTTCGGCTCAGGTCACGATCTCAGAATTGTGAGATTGAGTCCTGTGTTGGGCTTGGTGCTGGCATAGAGCCAGCTGAAGATTTTCCTCTCTCCTTCTCCTTCTACCTCTCCCCTTGCTTGTGCACATGTGCACTCTCTCTCAAAAAATAAAATAAATACCGCCTGATGTGTGTAAGACACTCAAAAATATGTTTAGAGTGAATGAGTGAAAGTGGAAGATGTCTTAGAAGCTCCATTTTAATTTGGAATAAAAGTGAATAATCATGAAATGCTATGGTGAACATACAGTGTATGAGACAATTGCAAGCAGAAACATATACTGCTTGGGAGAGCTCGAAAAGACTTTAGAAAAAAAAAAAACCTTGAGTTTAAAGATGAGCAAAAGTTTATTAAACAAGGAATGGCATGCACATTAGAAGAACCAGCATACATCAGTGTACAGAGAGCTTAAGATGCCTAGCACAATTAGAAACCTTGAATCATACAGCATGGCTGACGTATGCTTAGGTCAGTCCTGCTTAGAAGAATACTCCTTGTTGGCTCCCTTACATTTCCTACTTACTTCCTCATTTCCAGTGTAATATGTATCCATGTACATTTATACACATATTTATATACATATATGTATGTATGTGTGTGTGTGTATATATATATATATATATATACACATACATGTATACTATAAATATTGGGTAAATATTGTCTCATCACTTTCACATATTTTATTTCATTTAACCTCACAAAAACTCCTATGAATTAGTTGTAGCCAACTCCATTTTACAATGAAGAAGCTGGCAGTGATGTTGAGACAGTTTGCCCAGAGTCACACAGTAGTGACAGAGCCAGGTTTTGGCTGCAAGTGAAGCTCTCTTTCCTTATATCAAGTTACCTTCCCATCCTGTCCTTTCCTCAGTACTGTGGAACAAGTGTACCTTCCTGATATGGTTAAAGATACATGATCCCTGCATCATGTAGAATTAGAGTGGGCTTAGGGTTATTGAAAACCCAAATAATAAATTTAATCAAGAAAGAGGTTTGTTTCATTCATGTAGAGGAAGTCCAGATATAGGATGCCTTTTGGCTCTAAGATTCGGAGAACTTCAGTTTCTTCTCTCTTTCTGTTCCATCATGTATAGTCTCATCTTGATGGTGATCCCCTAGGCCAAAATAGCTGCCAGAACTCCATTTATTCCATCCAAATACCAGGCCATGGGGAAGAGCAGATTCTCTCCTCCTGCATATATTTCCTATTGGATGGGTAGACCACATTTGCTTACTTCCCCTTGGCCAGAACTTGTCACACGGTCAGAGATAAGGGATGGAATAACTTCTATCCTGGACATTCTATTCATATGCCCAACTAAAAAAACAAATGCAGATTCTACTTTCCAAAAAACATTCTCTGCAATAGTCATAAAATGATAGGGACACTTCTCTTTAAAAAGAATATTCAGGGGTCTGGAAACTATGGTTCATGGACCAAATCCAGTCTGCTACCAGTTTTTGTAAATGAAGTTTTACTGAAACACTGCCATGCCCATTTGTGTATATATCTTCCAGGCTGCCTTAGCAGAGCTCAGTAGTTGGAATGGAGACTATATGGCATACAAACCCTACAATCTTTACTATATGACCATTTACAGAAACAGTTTCCTGATCCCTTCCTGAGATCAGTGGGTTCAATTTTCTAAAATAGACTCAAAAAATTTTAAAGATTTTATTTAATAATTAGAGAGAGAGGGAGAAAGAGAGAGCAAGTTAGAGAGAGAGCATGAGCAGGGGGGGAGGGGCAGAGGGAGAGGAAGAAGCAGACTTCCTGCTGAGCTGGGAGGGCTAACAGGGCTACAGCCCAACATGGAGCTCACCTCCAGGACCCAGGGATCATGGCCTGAGCTGAAGGCAGACACTTCATTGACTGAGCCACCCGGGTACCCCAGATGGACTCAAAATGTTTTAATTACCGACGCTGTTAGTATAAAAGAGAGCCCCAACCAAAAAGAACTCTCATACCTGTATTTTTTTAGTTTATAAGTTATATACCTGCAAAACAGTAATAAAATAGCATATACTTCAGTTTCCGCCTAGCTTTGTACTAAATAGATGCAAGAACTGGGGCAAATTATTTGTCCCTCAGTTTCCTTGTTTGTAAAATGGGGAATATAATGATATATATGTACTTTATAGGGCTGTTGTGAGGGTTATATTGGCACATCTGAAGCACTTAGAAAAGTACCTGGTATGTTTCCAATATGATACAGTGACCAGTACAGCAAAGGAACAATTATGGTTTCCAAATTTACAGGATGTTTATTAGAGTTTCTCAGGTAAATGGCTGAGTTGGTACTTCCAAGATCTTCTTGGATGGGAAGTGAGAACAAGAGAGAAAAAAATGGAAACAGTGATTTTAGGCAACTTTTTCAAGAACTAGCTGAATAATAAATGTTGTGGCCCCCACAGTGCCCTACATGTGTGTGCCACTGATTTCTATGCAGCCAGTGTTCTCCTCCGTATCTGGGATGTCTGCTGAAAGCTCCACATCAGCGTCTTTCATGGGAGGAGCACTCCGCATGGCAACTTGCGACTGGTTTCGACTTTTAAGAAAACTCAAGAAAAAGACAACTTTCTTTAGTCACATCATGTTTCAGTCTTGTGTCTCTAATATTAAAAAAAAAAAAAAAAAAAAAGCCTGGTCTCTATTTCAGGCCCTTCCCAAGCTCAAGGTATAAACTACTATTTGGAAAAAATCAGCAGCTGACAACATGATAAGATAAAGGTCCAGGGGCTAGGAGGGCGTTGGAGGGTTGTCCTTGTCTTTGGAGTCAATGTCCCACACATTGTGGGACCCCTGATCTTGCTAGAGTCAATATCTTTAAATTCTTCTCCTGGCTTTTATTGCAAGTACTATTGACTGTTCCCTTCAAGTGTTAGTCCTCAAAGATACTGCCAGATTTTCTGTGGGGGAGGAGAAATGATGCTGACATAAGAGACATTAGTTTTATATCCTCCATTTAAAACTTCAGAATGTGTTGCTCACAATCCACTAACATCCATGCTGACAACTTACACATTGTTCCGGGGTTGAATGCAATTTTATTGGAGATAACCTCAACAGTGAACTCCAAATATCATCCTATAAATGAAAAACAGAAGAAAAATAAAACTCTCTCATACACACAAAGCATGCTGGCAACCTTAATTTGCCCTTTCTGAATTTTAATTTTACTCTGTTTTTTAAGTAAACAAGTATCTACCATAAATATGGTGACCCTTATGGGAGTAGTTTCCTCCCCTGGAGCTCAAGCTACAAGTGTGTCTACCATAAATATGGTGACCCTTATGGGAGTAGTTTCCTCCCCTGGAGCTCAAGCTACAAGCTACCCGTCTTTATGCAAACCTGCCATGTGTGAGAGCTTCAAACTCATTCAAAATGGAGGTGGTGATGAGATGGGAAGAAGGGATGAATTTTATCCTAATAAATGATCATCATCCATGACTACTTGGAAAATAGCTTTCTTGTTGAATAGTATTTCAACATGTGATATCTTAAAATGAGACTGCCATTACTGATTTAAGTGTAGCTTGCTATGTAAATTATGCAAATATGTACATACATGATGCCTAAATTACTCTCTAGGGCCACCTTTTCGTGCTTAAACTACCTTAAGGAGAAATCCATTTAGGTGATGTTAGGGCCAGTCAAGGGGAAGGATAATGACCATGGGAGAGTGTGAAGCCTTTGTGCTTAGTGCCCTCCCCCTTATTCCAGGCTAGTGAGGTTCTCCTGGGCATATATCACATTCATAGTTCAATTTTCTGAGTGACTGGTGAAGACCCAGAATTAAGACGAGGTCAGATTCATCCTAACTCTGACCTGTGCCACATAAGAGGCTCCTAGACTAATCTACCGCGCACTCTATCTGAATTTCAATCAGGAGGAACAAATCTCTCAGAATCCTTGTATATGCCAGTGGTGTTATGCTGACCTTTGAATTACAAATAGATACTGAGAAAGAAATCCCTGGAGCAGGCAATATCCATTAAATAACAATTATGAAAAGCTGTTTGCCTTTTGGAATGGCTTTTCCCATAATGAGGATATGACCAAGCTGGGAGGCTGAGGAGTGGTGGGACCCATGTAGTTTCTAATTCTGAATTATTCATTTCTCAAATAGGGAGAAATCCTCAAAGCTGAGCTTGGGAGAGAAAGTTTGGGAGGCCCAAGGGTCTTTCCTAAGACCAGGATTTATACAGAAAGGGCCACAGAGACTGTGTTAAGAATCTAAAAGAATTAGACTCAAAATCCAGCTCCTTGTCTCCACGAGAATTCAAATCCTTTAAGTACAATTCAGTGTGGTTTGGGTTGTATCTGAATCATCTAAATAAATCTAGTTTCATAAAAGATTTGGTCCTGGAGAATGTTGATTTTTTTTTCTCAATATTACTTACTTTGGATGAGTTCAGAAAATAATGTGTGAATTGTTTCTCGTGAAGATTTATACATATATAAAGATTCTTAGATTGGACTATATGGAATGGCTGGGATTTGGACATGTTTCATCTTTAATACCATCTTTTTTAGAGAGGGAGTTGTTGTTTTTTTGTTTTTTGTTTTTTTCTAATAGTCTCCATCCTTAAGATGCAGTACACTTATGTAAGTGTCTAAGACTTCAGTCTTTGGAGTTAGATGGTCCTTGACTCTCATCTTGGTTCATGATAATTGTACAGCAAATTATTCAACAGTACTCTGCTTTGCAACTGCTAAATAAGTATCATAATGTCTAATTCATAGAGATAGGGAGAAGATAAAATGAGAGAGTATGTTTAATGCTTACCGAAATATTGGGCATATAGCAAGTCTTCTATAAATGGTTCTATATTTATTTTTCAGCTACTGCTGCCACAACAAACAACTCTTAAATTTCAAGGAGTTATAAAGTAAATATTTAATTTACTGTTTCATTTCATGATGGCTACAGGTTTGCTGTAATTTTGCCGGGTTCAGTCTGCTTGGCTCAACTGAGCTATAGGTGACTTTTCTAGGAAATGCTGTTGGCATGGTGGAGGGCAGAAACTCAAGACGGTGGCACAAATCCCAGATGTTTCTTAACACATTTGTTTAGAGCCAGTACAGGAATAGCTCAGAGATATTGCAGATTCAGTTGCAGACCACTGCAATAAGGTGAATATTGCAAAAAAGTGAGTCAAATGAGCGTTTTGGTTTCCCCGTGCATATAATAGTTATACTACTGGCATAGCTCATCTTATAGCACTTTTCCACAGATTATGATTTGTTTTGTTTTGTTTTTACAAATTGAAGGTTTGTGGCATCCCTGCAAGAAGCAAGTCTATAGGCACAATTTTCCTGATAGCCTATGTTCACTTCATGTCTCTGTGTCACATTTTGGTAATTCTTTAAATATTTCAAACTTTATTATTATTATTATTATTATTACTATTATCATTGTATTTGTTATGATGATCTCTGATCAGTGATTATGACTGGCTGAAAGCTCAGATGATGGTTAACATTTTTTAACAGTAAAGTACTTTATTGCAATGTTTGCTTTATTGTTATGGGCTGGAACTGAACCCAATATCTCCAAAGTATACCTGCCTATTGTTACTTTGATCTATCTTCCATCAGTCAAAAAAGACAGATGGTCAAACCCAAAGACATCAAGAGAGGAAAGTGGGCTCTGCCTCTTAGGAGGCAGTGAATAGTTGGGAACAATACACATTTAGCTTACTATTATTAGGTGATAACCATGGAATGATAACCGCAAGAAAATTTCAATTTCTTTTCAATTTTGATGGTAATTATGAGTTAAAAGACATTGTACTTTAATCAATTTTAATATCTATTATTTCCATTCTATAAATACTGGCCAGCAATAATTGTTGGGTTTTTAATTGTTCTCATAGGAATTATAACCATCCAGCATTGCCTGTAATATAGTGATGAAGACATTCTTTTTAAATATTTTTTAAAGATTTTATTTATTTATTTATTTGACAGAGAGAGACACACAGCTATAGAGGGAGCATAAGCAGCGAGAGTGAGAGAGGGAAGAGCAGACTTCCCGCTGAGCAGGGAGCCTGATGTGGGGATTGAACCTAGGACTCTGGGATCATGACCTGAGCCAAAGGCAGACGCTTAATGATTGAGCCACCCAGGTGCCCCATGGGACATTCTTTTTATACGTCCATTTTTTTTACATGTACTCTTTTATCACGGTTTTTAAAAAGAGAGGGGAAAAATCACAGATTACATTTTTTAAATCAGTGGGAAGTCTTATTCTAGAAGAAAAATTATACTGTGGGCAGAACTCTGAATCATATTATACCACAGTGTTAGGGTAGTACCCCTATCCCACCCCCATTCCTGGTATCCTGCCACCTTACTAATCATAACTTCCGTAAATAATAACAGCACACATTCAACTGAGCACTTAATTTATTCCTATTTATTCTAAAAGTACCTTATAAAATATCTACTATAAATATCTTTATTTTATAGATGAGAAAGTTGAGGTGAGGAGAGGTTAAGCGGCCAAAGCCACACATTTGGGAAAAGAATGAATGAGAATTGAAACCGAGACGGTCAACTCCAGAGCCTTCACAATACCCATACACTATACTATCTCCTGTGAAAATGTGGAATAATCACAATTAAAATGCATCAGTCACTTACAATAGTGTAGAAATGCATTCTGTGCATTAATGCGTTTAATCCTCAAAGCATGCTCAGGAAACGGATACTATCATTATTCCCATTTTACAGATCCAGAGAGTTAAAGTAACTAAGTTAACATGGCACACCTGACTAAGTAATGGAGACTCACTTTCAAACAAGAAATTCTGGTGTTCAAGTTGATACTTTTAGGCACCATGAGCTATTGCCTTGACAAGATTTGGAAAGTTTTATTACCCTAAAAATGCACACATTCATCCTATATCCTGCAGCCCAACTATCCATCCCACAGAGTACCTAATATTCCACACCTATCTTACATGCAAAGATTTCAGAGACAAGCTTCTGTCTGACCTATTTCCTCCCTTTACCTCCCAAGTTATTCCCCTTCCTGTCATCACAACAACACACAACCCCCAATACACAGTTGGAATCGTTATTGAGAGAGGCAGAAGGGAGAGGCTTTTGATGTGTCTCTTCAGGGGTCCTCTCTGACATCTTTATCTCTTCCCAGTGAACTTGGGCATCTTGTGATCTACAGCTCTGCCAATTAGGCTGTAAATGGCACAGTGGCCTCGGTGCACTCCTGGCTCACAGGACTCTGGTAGGACAGCTCGCATCCATATGTGCACCTCCCAACACCCAGATCCCCAAATCAGAACAAGAGGAGCATCTCAGTTACCAAACATAGCATAATGGAAATAAGGAAAAGAACACGGACTGCATCTGCCTGTCTCTCCTTTATCACAAAGGGACCACAAACTCTGCAAGCAAATGAAGGAAAGAGAATTTTTCCAGATTCCTCCTCCTTAGTTAAAGTGAGGAAACCAGAAATCAGGATGCTGCCCAGAATGGGAAAAAAAAAATACCACTTAGCAAATGCATTTTTGACCCTAGGAGTTCTTGTTCCTTAATCTTGTGGATCAAAATAGACTTTTCCCCCATTTGTATTGAATACTCCCTAATATATTAATATGTGGGACTAGAAAATTTTCCCCATCACTAAGGGATTTTCGTTGACTACTTTGTTTTCCATTAATACATGTGTCAAAAAAGTACACCACAAACACCAGGTAGAAACCTGTCAGCATCTTTCCTGTGACATGACCCATATATGTATCAAGTCTTAGGCTCTAACCTATGATGTCAATGTATACTATGTGATGGGTAAGGAAGCCACTTATCTGGGTCTCAGCTTCTTCATTTAGAGTCAGTATTGATAGGATTCTAGCTCTCATTACAGTATTGTGTGAGAACAAATAAAATAATATTAAACAAATATCTCAATCATAAGCTTGTGCTCCAGGAAGGGATTATTAACTTGCAATAGATGGGATGTATTAATATACAGACTACATTGACTGTTCCATTCTTGAGACACAGCTGTTTTGGACTCACCCCATAATGTGCAATGCCACACCCGTATTTATCACAGTGTCCACAATACTCAGCAATACTGGATCCAAACGTTAAATTCTCTATATGGACCCCCAAATATGTATAAAACCTACTCCTCGACAAAACACACAAAGTGTCTTATCATCCACTGCGATGAAGTCTGGATTTTCCCAGAGATTTCTCTGACTCTGCTTACTCCTATGCTCTTCAGCTGGTAGGAACCACCTATTCAGGCAGTGATTTAACTTAGATTCTAGTGGTGCAAAGATATGAGTGAACCGACACATTAGTTAAGATGCAGAATGCCCCTTTTATGTCAAGAATTAATTCTCAGGGCTCTACTTCACATTGTTTAATAGGCTCTCAGTCTAAATTATTCTTAGGTCAATACTTCTCCTACTCCAGGTGGTGATACCAGTAATCCCATGATGCTTATTTTTTTTTTTAAGATTTTATGTATCTGAGAGAAAGAGAAAAGGAGCAGGGGGCGGGGTAGATGGAAAGCGAGAAGTAGACTCCCCGTTGAGCAAGGAGCCTGATATGAGACTTGAACCCAGGATCCTGAGATCACCATCTGAACCAAAGGCAGATGCTTAACCAACTGAGCCGCCCAGGCGTCCCTCCATGGTGCTTTCTGTCACCAAATCTTGGCAACACATGTTCAGTCATACAGACTGAACATGCATGGGCCAGGTGTGTAAGAAGAAAAAATACTGTATTCTTCTGAATAAGGTGCATGGAGAGACTACAAAGCAGCCTGTCCCAGTAAACCAAGTGCTAGATTCACTCTATGAACACATATGCACAGAAAATACTGGGGCGTATCCACTTCCCAGAGTATCTTGTCTCTCTCCCTGTGTATAATTTTTTTCTTAGAATTTTAAAACCCTAATCATCATGTTTATGCACTCAGTCACAGAGTATGAACCGTATGAAGGAGGGGTTACACACATCGATGAAAATATTGCTGCAGGCTTCTCACCTTTGGAAATGTTCACACACTTATCTGAGCAGACCCCTCAATGAGATCCAGGGGAACTGAGGGCATCCTTTCCAAGCTGGCCTGGCCGGCATGCTTCAGAATCACAGGAGCATATTCATGCATCTGTGTGGTTTCTAGTGTCTTCACAAATGAGCTGGCACTGGATGCTAGATGCTGGTTATTTTATTTGTGAGAAAGAGAAAGAAAGAAAGAAAGAAAGAAAGAAAGAAAGAAAGAAAGAAAGAAAGAAAGAAAGAAAGAAAGAAAGAGAAGGAAGGAAGGAAGAAAGAAAGAGAAGGAAGGAAGGAAGGAAGGGAAAGAAAGAAAGAAAGAAAAAAGAAAGAAAGAAAGAAAGAAAGAAAGAAAGAAAGAAAGAAAGAAAGAAAGAAAGAAAGGTAGGTTTCCAGGTAGAGGGGAATGCAGTAGTAATGCCTGGAAGTGTGAACATGCTTGAGATTTAAGAACCCGCACTGAACATATTCAAAATAGAAAGGAGGAGCTTGGAGACAGAAGGAAATATTTTCTTTGGCCTCATTTAGTATTTGCTAGGCTGTATTTAAAATCTACTTATAGTTCAAGTAAAGAGAATAAAACAATTCACCAATTAGCACTGTATTTGTACACCCACAATTGCACAATTTAATGAAAATGTGCTCTCTAAAAGTAAACAGACATGGTATAAATATCAATATGCTTATTAACTCGTTATTATAGACAGAGACACATGAGTGAAAATATAATGTAAATTTTGGTTTTCTGACCTTGCCTAATGCCTTGAAAGCTAGGGATAATTCAACCAATTTCACATTACTTTCCTCTTGTCCAGCTTCCCCTCCTTGAAACCAAGGCTTGATTTAGTTTCCAAAGAATCTAATTTCACCGAGATTGCTGTGGAATGCTTCTAATGACGCCCTTCACTTTCACTTCCACCCCGTGCCCGCAGCAGCGTGCACCACTAAATTATTGTGAAGCTGAATGAAATAGAGCCATTCATCGGAGCTAAGTAAAAATAAACAGTTGAAATTGCCTGTCAGTCTCAGGGCGGAAGTGAAGGGCCAGTTAAAGATATCTTCCCTTTTAATAAGAAATTTTATTACTTTGGGGACGTGTTGTGTTCCCATTCCCAGAGTCAGCCAGCTGCCCTAACACCTTTGCTCTTGCCTGACCCCCTAACTCCTGCTGTGTAGGGTGCCCTCCTAAGCAGGAATGATAATGGGTGTTTAATGAGCACTTCAAGTTAGTGGGGCTGGAACCAAGGAGAATGGCAGAATTTTGAGTCCCTTATTGCTACTTCTCGATCTTTTTGACTTGCTTGCTAAGCTCTTCTGCTATCATATGGATACCGTGTTAAATTCCTGAGATTACTAACTTCATGTGTTTCTCTCTTTCGGATTCAATAAATGGAAGAAGGCAGCAGAAATTTAAAATGAGTCAGGTGCTTGTACTCCCAAAGATCTAGCAAAACAAGAACAGCTGACTTTGAAGAAGGAAAATGGGAACTGTGTTAGCTAATTATATCTGACTATGCTAGCCTTACCTATAACAAAATTGTTGGTTTTAAATAGTCAATTAACATTACAATGCATTTCATCATGTTTCTTTCCACTCTCCATTATGCTTCTGTAAAGTGCATTGACAGGGAAATACTTAATGAAAAAATACATTTGCTAAGTTAGGATCAGTAAGAAAAATTGGGGTTGAGGAAAAAGGTGATCTGAGAGGAGGAAAAGAAGCTAATTACTTAAATGGAAACACAATTGAGAATATAATCTTCTTCAGGCAACCCTATGAAATCCGGCTCCTTAAACTTGAAGGATCCTTCATTTTCTTGGTGCATTTCAAGGAAATTGTTTTCCCAGATTTTTGTTGTAATTCACCCAATACTTTTTTTAATAATAATTTATTTCATTTTTTCAGTGTTCCAAGATTCATTGTTTATGCACCACACCCAGTGCTCCATGCAATATGTGCCCTCAATACCCACCACCAGGCTCACCGATCCCGCCACCCTCTTCCCCTCCGAAACCCTCAGTTTGTTTCTCGGAGTCCAGTGTCTCTCATGGTTCATCTCCCTCTCTGATTTACCTTTCCTTTCTTTCACCTAATGTCCTCCATGTTACTCCTTATGCTCCACAAGTAAGTGAAACCATATGATACTTTTTTTAAAATTTTTTTTTTTTTTTTGACAGAGAGAAACACAGCCAGAGAGGGAACACAAGCAAGGGGAATGAGAGAGGGAGAAGCAGGCTTCCCACCGAGCAGAGAGCCTGATGTGGGACTCGATCGCAGGTCTCTGGGAGCATGACCTAAGCCGAAGGCAGTCGCTTAACCAACTGAGCCACCCAGGCGCCCCTAAACCATATGATACTTGAGTTTCTCTGCTTGGCTTACTTCACTCAGCATAACCACCGAATACTTTTTAGGGCCAGGAGAATGGGGGTTGAGGAAAATTATAAACTTCACCTTGAATAGCAGGGGGCATTGCAGGGGCTGGCTAACTGAAAGCTGAACATGGGAAAGATGCATTTTGAAAAGGAATTATGGATAATCAGCATGTATTACAAGCACACAATTCCCTTTAGTGCTTCTGGAAAGAGCCAAAGCATGAATGAGGAACACTGGCATTGAATGATACCAGAACTTCAAAAAGAAATTGGTTATGCTTTATGTGACTTCTATTCATATGCTAATATAAAAGCAACCCATCTACTGTTTATAGGTACCTTCTTTGAATGTGCCAGTCATTACTCTAATGCATATAACATATCAGAATGGTGGCAGAAAAATCTCTTGTAAGGCTGGCCCAAGGTGGCAAGTTCCATTCTTGATGTTACCAGTCGATAATGTATTCAGAAATTGTATATTATGCTTGTGAGCCAGAGGCATGCCCACTCACATTTCAGCTCTTGCCAGCTTTTGATTCATTTCTAGCTTTCACGGTGGGAGCAGATCACTGGAACTCACCAATGAGTTCTGCTCTTGTATCTGAGAGCCAAAACCATAAATATTGGAGAGTGGAATTAATCCATCACTGGCTTTCTTCAGGGCCTCACAATCCTTGTTAGCCACCTCAGCTCTGACTTAAAAATAAAACTTCCCTTCTTTATTCTGGAAATTTCTATGACGATAGGAATCCATTCCCTTCTGTCTTTTCATTCTCATCTTTCATTCCCAGTAGAACAATGTGAAATCTAGTGGGAAAGAGGCAATTCTGAATGCTCCATGACCTTTCCTTTCTTCATCCTAAGACTTAATATTTTCCCTTTGGAAAGTCACAAGTTCTTGTGAACCGCAACAAGCCCTTCAGTGAGAAGATCCCAAGTGTGCCCAGTGCTTATCACTATGGAAACTGGCTGGACCCTCAGATGGAGGGTTTTGAACAGACAAGGCTGTCAGGAATTTGTAACTCAACCCTGACACTTGTTGTGTACTAATGTTCCAGGCTCATCTTGAGAAATTAAAATGACTGTTAATGTTCTCACTTAATCCAAATCCATGAGAGAAAAGTGGTGAATGGACTTGGTCCTGGAAAGCACTGAAGATCTTCTGTAATAATAGAGTACTTGCTATCTTGGGTAATAAGTGTATATCGACAAATTGGATCTTGAATTCTCTGCTTTATTGTTGTGGTTTGTTGTAATTATAGATTTTAAAATATATTTTTAAGAAAATAATTTTAAAAGAGAATGTCTCCACTTGAAAGTCAATCTACTGCCTTTTCTTTTATTCTTTAGATTTTGGATAATTAAAGGCACTAAATGTATCAGTTAAGATTATGCTTAGCTGTTAAAACAAATCCCAAAATGTTTAATGGCCAAAGGCAGTCTTTTGTTCCCTAGCTCCCAGATGTTCAAAGGAGATGATCTTGACATTGACCTCTCCCCCAAATGGGATTCAAGACCCAGGTTCCTTCTGTTGTGCATCTCTCACCATTGTCATGCTTGTCTGCACCAAGCTTATAGACCACGAGTGGAAAGATCTTAGTAGTCATGGATGGAAATGGTGTATACCACTTCTGAACACACTACATTTTTCTAGAACTCAATCATATGGACACACCTATTTAGAGAAACAGAAAAATATAACTAGCTATATGCTCTGAGAGAAAAGGAAATAAAATGGTGAATATATAGCCAGTGTCTGACACACAAACTCTATTAATAATAATTTTATTTTTACATGGATTATGAACTTTATAATTTCCTTAAACAAAGGTACATTCTCTATCAACCTTCTGAGTGCCAAGATCCACATGAAACTAAATTTTATAGATAGAAAGTAAGAGTAGCTAATTCAGTTGTGAAAGAAAAAAGAGGGGAAAAAAAGGGAAAGAAAAAAAAAAGGGAAGGAGGGAGGAAAGAAAGAGGGAGAGGAAGGAAGAATTAATAATTCCTGGGTGCCTGGTTGGCTCAGTGGGTTAAAGCCTCTGCCTTCAGCTCAGGTCCTGATCTCAGGGTCCCAGGATCGAGGCCCCTGTTGGGCTCTCTGCTCAGCGGGGAGCCTGCTTCCTCCTCTCTCTCTGCCTGCCTCTCTGCCTACTTGTGATCTCTCTCTCTGTCAAATAAATAAATAAAATCTTTAAAAGAAAGAATTACTACTTTCTGGCCACTTTCCTCACAGAGTACTCAAATTTTGAGCTCAATTTAGTTCAAACAAAATTGAGGCTAAAAGCATGTTACCACTGGGGAGCCTAAATGGTGCAGCTGGTTAAGCATCTGACTTGTGGTTTCTTTTTTTTTTTTTTTTTTTCATATATTCAATCATGTATTTATTAATTTTTTGTCAAGGAAGCAGAAAACGAATGGCATGTTCGAATTAAGATGACTTGAAGGGATTATTTACAAAAGTATGGTCAGAATATAGGAAAACCACAAGAATTAGTGTAACATGTTGGGGCTAGTAACAGCGGGGTCTGAAAGCAGGGAATAAATTGAGATTTCTTATTGAGGGAGTTCTCTCTGGATGAGAGGGAAACCAGGCATAAATACCATGATCTAGTTCTTCTTTTTGCTTGTGGTTTCAACTAGGTCATGATCTCAGGGTCATGGGATCAAGCCCCACATTGGGCTCTATGCTTAACACAGAGTCTGAGACTCTCTCTCCCTTTTCTTCTGACCTTCCCCTCTCTCTAAAACAGATAAATAAATCTTTTAAAAAAGTATATACATCACCATGGAACCGGTCCTGTGCCTTAGAATAAGAACACCACCAAGATTAACTACATCACCCACTTGGCTAGCTAT
>PITA01023377.1:0-28340 GCA_004023965.1 Spilogale gracilis
AAGAGCACGCCTGAAAGCAACCTATCGGGCATACTTCCCCTATCCCTTGCCTATATAACCCCTTCGTGTTTTAATAAACTTTGCAGCTTGATCAGAATCCTGTCTTGCTGCCATTCTTTCGCGCCTCCTGTCCCATCCCTTTCATCCGTTACAGGTGTCTCGGCGGACCCCGTTGACTGCCTCGCGGGCCGAGGCACTAGACCACGATAGGATGTTAGTGTGTATTGTCCTTGTTACCTGATCGGTTATTGCTCAAGTAGTCATACTGAAATGGCCTAGGGAAAACGTCGATTCCCTAAAGTTACGGATAGGAATGGCTCACCAGCCCAGCAGCCATATCCCGATGCTGGGTGGTCCCTACCTGGTGTGGTTCTGGATTGGTCCATGTGAAGGAGCTCGGCCTCTTCCGGGACGCGGCTGGTGTAGCCTCTGTAGCCCCTGCTCCTCGAAGCAGATGTGTGTTTACTGTGTGTTACAGAACTGGCTTCTTCCCCCACCATGCCCAGCCCAGCTTTTCTCTCCAATCACATGCTGGGATCCTATGTATAAATCCAGTATTGCATGTATTGTGTATAACTCTTCCAAAGGACCTGATTTTGTGCACTCTGGATATCAGATGCCTCACCTGGAGGCCAAAAGAGCACATACTGATGGATCATCCTAAATACGTAATACGTAATAAATAGATTTCTACACATGACACGCGCCAGTCTTATTACCCTACATTGTCACGGGCAGAAACTGTGTTTGTTACTTGATAAAAGAGACTCTACTTCCCTTAGCACACTATAGCTTTTGAATACCTGCCTTCCTGCTCCTCCTCCTTGTCATTTGTCCTTAACACACACATATGCACCACCTCTTTCTTTTTTTGCCAAATATTTCTCTACCTGAGTATTTTCCCCAAGTGTGGAACGGAAATAATGTTCATTCTAGAATTAGAGCAGCTCTTTCTGAAATTCTCTTGTTCTCAGTGAGTACTGTCCATTGATCTTTTGCCTCTTGCCCTGTTGATACTCATAGGCTAAAGCATCACATCCAGGCATCGCTATGAAAATGAGCACTGGGGTGGGTTCCCAGAACCTAAAGGAAGCAAGGCAGAAGGCCTACAAGTCACTTACTATGCCTTGTCCCTCCAACTTCCTTCTCTTTTGGCTAGTTTTTTTCAGATCTATATTTATAGGTGGAGCCTTGAATGTGCAGACCAAGTGATTTTGCTCTTGAACAGGAAATAGATGGAAATATTTGCAAAGAAAAGATTCATAATTGTTAGAATGTTTATGCTGTACTCTGTTATATATTCTTTTTCTCCATGAAAATAATGTAACATGTAGGAAACCCAGAAAAAAAGTTTGTTAAGAGCATTTTTATCTGTGGGATGTTTATCTAGTTTTCTTGCTCTGAACACCAGAATCTTGACTAGACAAATGAGGTATGACCTGTCTAGTCTTGACTTTTATCCAGAATACTGGTTCTTGACCTTTCAGGGTCATAGTACTCTTTGAGAGTCTAAAGAAAATGATGGACCCATTACCTAGGAAAATTCACATATTGACATGAAATTTTGTGTAGACCTTTATTCTTGATCCAAAGATCCCTATAAGTGTACCCATGTGATTCCATTTAAGAGTCTTAATCTATGACAAGGGATTTTGCTTACTCCAGATTTTATAAAAGATTAATTGAGAATAGTGGAACCCACTAATATTATGAACAGAGCTGTTATTAAATTATTAATAGTGAATCTCAAATGAATGGCAGTGGATATGTCACAGACTTCTCATTTCCTTCTTTAGGGGCTGCCCCTAGGGTAGCTCAGATTCTGTGGTCCCTCAAGGTATAGCAGGACCTGATACTCTTTTTCTGGAGCCTTACTGGGACATACATGTTTATAGTTAATACCTAACTCACTCTGCACTTATGTACTTGTGCACATTTCTTTTTAAGTACAAACTTTCTCAACTGTATTGCTAAGGAGTTCTTTTTCTCTATCAAGCAATGCTGACTACCAGTAAGTTCCCAAAGGACTTTTCTCTCTGTTTTCAGGAAGCTGCAATTTCCCAGCCTATCTCTGTATTGAATATATTCCATCACCCTTTGTTCTGTGCTCTTTGCTGTCCTTAGGGGCTGGAAGAAGTTTTGAAACACCTTTTGGTTGAAAAAAATGTCTTTGTAATTGAGGTTTGAGCTACAGGCGGATCCCTTACCCCAAATAAAGTAGAAACTTATAAGCCATTATACCTCCTGTCTCTCTCCTCCAACCACTTGCCAAAGCATCTAGGGTGCCCCTCATTACCTTTTTATGCTCAGTAGACAATGGCAGATTGAGCAGAGAATGTAAGAAGAAAGTAAACTCACTTTATTTCATAGTTACCAAGTCTTAACGCACAACTTTAATCCAGATACTTTTAAAAGTTTGCTTCAGGCTGAGAACATAAAGCAAAGTTTTATGTTGTAAAACTTTTTGAATCCCATATCCAAGCAAATAAAAGCCAAGAAGGTAAAAATTATTTCTGAGGCCTGTAAGTTTAAAGGCAGTTAATATATTCATTCATTTTTTAACCCATTAATTATGTAACATAGAGTAAATATGAAGTAAGCCTCTGCCTTCTCAAAAGTTACTGAATGATAAGAAGAAAGATTTCAGTCTTTCAACTATTAGCTTTGGACTGAATCTACCTAATAAACCTTGTGGAACCAAATATCAGTTCAAGCTTTTAGTGATTTAACAATCTGCTTTTAGAAGCTGGTAGAAACTGACTCCAACACATTCTACAGAAAGTATCCATCTTATTTGGTTCTCTATTCTGTTTCATTGGTCTTTTATCTGTTCCTATCTTAATTGACACAGGTGAATAATAAGTATTTGTAGGCTATATCTTTCCATTTTATTCTTTTTGGGAAAGGGATGTTGGCTGTTTGTAGGGTTTTGTTTTCTTATAAAGAAGAGCTATTTAGAATCTGTTGTTCAGGTTAGATTCTGCTGAATCAATATTAACTCTGTTAGGAACTTGAAATGCAACCTCTTGAATGGAACTGGTCTTCTGGAAGGTAAAGGAAGAGCTGAAAGGAAAGAAGTAATCACTTTGCCCAAGAATATCTTAACACTGTGCATTGCTCTTTTGATGACTTCTCTGGCCTCCACCGCTGGCAGTGGTTTGATCTACAATGGCATGAGGTTTCTTGACACTTTCAGAGGGAAGAGAAAAGGAGAAGTGCTCTTAAGGTTTGTTTATTACATTTAAAGTTAAGGTTAAATTTCCAGTGATTTCTAAAGTTGTGACAAGGGGATGGGAAGGAGGAATTAGTTGATATGAATTTTTGACTCAGCTTTGTAAGTAATGTGTGAATGACAGTGGAAAACAGTTTCAAGTTGAATAGTGGATCCATGACTTTCACAAAGGTCATTTCACAGGTTACCTATGTTGACTTTTTTTCAAGATTCCTATAGCCATTATACTATTGGAAGTTAAAAATATCTTTACCTAACAAAATTATATTTTTTTTTACATTTTCTATATATAATATAAACAGAAATAGAGATTTTCCTCACAAAATATATGGGAATAAATGTAAACTTTTCAGTTTGTTAGCACTTTGTTAATATAAATGTTTGGGTCATTTGCGGGGGGTGGGGAGAAGCCATTAAATAAGGAAAAATAGTCTTTTAAAAAGTGGTGTTGAGACAAGTGGATAGCCACATGATAAAAAATGGAGTTGAACTTCTACATCACACCATATGTAAAAATTAACTCAAAATGGATAAAGGCTTAAATGTAAGAGCCAAAACTATAAATATCTTGAAATAAAACATGGGGTAAAACTTTGTAACCTTAGATGTGTCAATGGATCTTACTTATGACAGTAAAAGAGAAAATGAGAAAAGAAAAACATAGATAAACTGGACTTCATCAAAATTGAAAAACTTTTATGCTTCAAATGACCCAGAAAGTGAAAAGACAACCTGGACAATGGGAGAAAATACTTATAAGTCATATATCTGATAAGGATATCGAGAATATATAAATGACTTTTACAACTCAGTAATAAAAAGACAATCTACCTTAAGAATGGTCAAAGGACCTTCACAGACATTTCTCCACTGAAGATATACAAATGGCCAGTAAACACAGAGAGAGATGCTCAACATTATTAGTTATCAAGGAAATGTAAACTAAAACCAAAATGAGATGCTATTTCACATCCATTAGGATGCTTATAATCTGAGAGTTAGAAAATAAGTGTTGGCCAGGATGAGGAGAAACTGGAACCCTCGTGTAATGTAAAATGAGTGTAACCACTTTGAACAGTGTGACAATTTTTCAAAAAGTTAAACACAGAGTTCTCATATGACCCAGTAATTCTACCGCTAGGCATATAACCCAGAGAGCTGAAAACAAAAGGTCACACAAAAATTTGTACACAAATGCGCACAGCAACATAATATAATAGCTAAAAAGTGAGATCAACCCAAATGTCCATAAACGAAAGAAAGGATAAACAAAACGTGGTATATCTACATAGTGGAATGTTATTTGGCCATAATGAAGTACAAGAAACTAGTCACAAAAGACTATAGAAAAGTCAATTTATGGGGCGCCTGGGTGGCTCAGTTGGTTAGGCGACTGCCTTCGGCTCGGGTCGTGATCCTGGAGACCAGGGATCGAGCCCCGTATCGGGCTGCCTGCTCGGCGGGAAGCCTGCTTCTCCCTCTCTCACTCCCCCTGCTTGTGTTCCCTCTCTGCCTGTGTTTCTCTCTGTCAAATAAATAAAATCTTAAAAAAAAAAGTCAATTTATATGAAATTTCCAGAATTAGGCAAATTTATAGAGATAAGCAGCACATTAGTAGTTGCTCAGGCATGGGAATGATAGGGAAACTGGAGGGCAGAAGGATGTGGAGTTTGATTCCAAAGTGATGAAAATTTTCTAAATTTGCCTATGGAAATGATTGCATAGTTCTTTGAATATTTGAAACAACATTGAATTATGTGCTTTAAATGGTGAATTATGCTGAACTATACAGCAACAAGGCTGTTAGAAAACGAAACAAAACCCAACATACCTAGTGCAATCCTTAATTTTATGTGTGAACTAAATCCTTAATTTTATGTGTGAACTTACATGGCTAGACCATGGTATCCAGATATTTGGTCAAACAATAGTCAAAATGTTGCTATTGAAGATATTTATTATATGATATTGACATTTAAATAAGTAGTCTCTGAGTGGGGTGCCTGGGTGGCTCAGAGGGTTAAAATTCTGTCTCAGTTCAGATCATGATCTCAGGGTCCTGAGATCGAGTCCTACATCAGGCTCTCTGCTCAGAGGGGAGCCTGCTTCCCCCTCTTTCTCTGCCTGTCTCTCTGCCTATTTGTGGTTTCTTCGTCAAATAAATAAATAAAATCTTTGAAAAAAAATAAGTAGTCTCTGAGTAAAGCAGATTGCCTTCCATATTGTGGGTGGGTCTCACCTGAACAACTGAAGGCCTTAAGAGAAAAAAAGACAAAGTTCCCTAAGGGGGAAAGGCCAACAGACTGCCTTTAGACTCAATCTGTCCCATCAAATTCTTCCCTGAGTCTCTAGCCTGCTGCCCTCCCCTGCAGATTCAAAACTTGCCGATATCTATATTTACATAAACCGATTCCTTAAAATCAGTCTGTCTCTCCATATGTGTGTGTATGTGTTAGTATCTATGTATATGTATATCTATATATCTTCTTGTTTCTCTTTCTCTAGAGAACCCTGACTCTCCAACCAGAAACTGTCCAAGTTGTCTAATGCTTTATAAGGATGTGTACGTACAGCTGTGACAGCACACTTGCATTTTGCTACTATTATCTGTTATGCTTTTGGTCTCTAAAGTATAGTCTTGACTTGGTCCTTGCTGATAGGGATCAGAAGTTATCCCTGCAGAGACTTATGACAACTCAGAAAAAAAGTGTTAATTTTAAACTTTTTGAAAAAATAAAAGTTAATTTAAATTCTGCTTCCAGTGCTTGTGATACTTGGTAAAACTGGCACACACCTAAAGAGATTGGCAGTATACATGGGTACAGTATATTTGGAAAGCAATAAATATCAATGGTGTATAAAAATGTTTATATCTTTTGAGTCAGTATTCCAAGTTCTAGGAATTCTTTTTCAAAACTTATCTAGAAAATTAGAAAAACATTATGTATGTGTATATGTCCATATAATACACATATAGGAATATATTTTGATCTATAATTAGTTATAAGATATAGTTATATCATGTAATTATATATATTATATATACTCAGTTTTTTAGTTGTGGGCTGAATCATGCCTCCCCCAAATTCATATGTCAAAGCCCTAACTCCCTATAGCTCAGAATGTAACCATATGTGTGGATAGGGTGTTTAAAGAAGTAATTAAGTTAAAATGACGTCTTTAGGGTGGGCCCTAATCCAATATGACTGTTGTCCTTATAAAAAATGGAAATTTGGACACAGACATGCACACACACATAGAAGAAAGATCACATGTAGACAGAGAGAGAAGACATCCATCTACAAGTCTAGGAGAGAGTCCTTAGAAGAATTCAACCTTGATCTTAGAATTCGAGCCTCCAGACCTGTGGGAATATCAATTTCTGTTGTTTAAACTACCCAGTCTGGCACTTTGTCATGGCAGTGCTAGCCAACCTATACATGTTTAAATACGTATGTCTATGCGGATTAATTATAAGACCAAAAACAATCTAAATAAGCAATAAGAGGAAGATATTCAGATTTAAATTGATGTATCAGTGTGTTGGACTATTATATAGTGATTAAAATGAAAACTAAGAGAGTTCACTGAAAAGAAATTACAATAGGACATAAACAAACAATAGAATATTATCCAGCAGTCAAAAAAAATAAAACAAAACTGCATAAATTCACATGCACAATTCTCCAAAACATAACACTGAATGATTTAAAAAAACAATGTGATTTATTATTTGATACCAATAATGTAGATGGAAAAGCACATTCACAATGAATAGTTTATATGGCTTATGGATCGATATGCACTTAGATAAAGGTAGATCTGTATTAGAAGAAAACACCTTAAGTGTTTGAGCATGGGTGCCCGTGTGGGACTGGGATCTATAAGGAGGGGAACTAGCCAAGGAACTAAATATCCTGAGGAGCATGGATGAACTGATGAAGACAGCATGCGGGGAGGCAGAGGCAGCCAAGGAGGCTTAATTGTATCAATCCAACTCTGCCTCTGAAGTGCAACTGGAAACAAAGAGATGATAGTGAAAGGCCAGTATGCAAAAAGTCTATTCTGTAGTAGTGAAACTGCTGTAACAGAATTTATAGGGCTTAACAAGAAATTAAATAACAGGGGTGCCTGAGGGGCTCATTCTGTTAAGTGTCTGCCTTGGGCTCAGGTCATGATCCCAGGGTCCTGGGACTGAGTTACACATTGGGCTCTCCGCTCAGTGGGGAGTCTGCTTCTCTCTCTCTTCCTCTATCCTTCTGCCCCTCCCTATGGCTCATTCTCTTCCTTTCTGTCAAATAAATGAAATCTTAAAAAAAAAAATTGAATAACAGAAAAATAGATAAGTAATGGTAGTAACATTGAGGGTAAACTTGGTTATTTTTGTGTTGATGAGAGATTTTTTTCCTTTGGTTGTTATTTTGTCCTATAAATCCAATTCCTGAGGCAAAATGAAAGAATGAAAAATTGCCTTTAGTCCAAGATCCTCATTGTAGTATTCTGTTCTTTCCAGAGAAAAAAATAACCTGGCTGTTTTCATCAACAAAATGGATATAACTCCAAAAATTCAAGCAAAAACTCTCCAGTGACCTAAATTATGTATGCAGTTGAAACCCAAAGTGAATTTGCCATTAGAGTTCTGGCTTCAGCTGAGTTTTGTCTTTTTCGTTCTGTTCTTATGTTTTCTTGTTCACAGTTCCATCTCCCTCTCTTCTGCTCTCCCTCCAACAAACATCTAAAATAAGTTTTTGGACTCCCTAGCTTCTCCTTGTACCTGGCTGTCAAATGTAGTAAAGAGAACAAAGGAAAACCAATTTGATTCTGACTACTCTGAGACCTTCGGTAGTCATCTCAGTCACTCGGGGAGAAGAGAACTCCTGCCCACAGGTGCCAAGTCGCTCCCCTCCCACGTGCACTGGGCAGCGCCCGCGGCTGCTGCGCCAGCAGAATTCCGGGAGTGGGCTCTCCACGGTGGAGAGAATCCCGGGGAGGAGATTACTGCACATGGAGGGGGCTGTTTGCTGTGTTGCTTTTGAGAGTAGACCAAATTTCAGGCCTTTTAATTATAGTCAGCTATGATTTTTTTTCCACCTTGAGATGAAAAGCTTCAAACATATCAGGGTGAGCGTGCCAAACTCAGATCCAATGAATTAGAATCGTTGGGGGTGGGTCACGGGTATTGGGAGATCAGATGTGCAGCCAAGGCCATGAACCACTGGGCTAGAATCCTCATTTGTTTGGTGTCTCCTCTTTGGTAAATAGTCACTGTGTTAGCGTTAGTGTCGTCTACTGTCACAGATGTCAGGAGATGCTTATGTGTGTCTAATGAGACTGACTTCTCTGTCAGCTTGGATATTGAAAAAGAGGAACACAGTGATGGGATTGCTTCTTTTTAGAATGAGACCTTATTATTCTGTTTTTAATATGATTTAATATTGAAATGAATGAATTTATAGGCACAAAGTACTCTTTTATTTTATATTGCTAATCAGAAATATGTGAAAATACCTGCCCCCCCCACATTTCTTATGAAAAACAAAACAGATCAAGATATTTTTAAAAACTGATTCTCTAGAAGCCTTTCAGAAATGTAGGACAGAGTCGGTAGTAACAGTATAAATAAGGGTGCTTCTGTGGTTTAGTTGGTTAAGCCCCTGCCTTCAGCCTAGGTCATGATTGCAGGGTCCTGGGATGGAGCCTCCATTGAGCCTGCTTTTCCCTCTCCCTCTGCCTGCTGCTCCCCTGCTTGTTCCCTGCTTGTTCCTTGCTCCCCTGCTTGAGTCAGAAACTGAGCTCAATCCCAGGACCCTGAGATCATGACCTGAGCCAAAGGCAGATACTTAACCAACTGAGCCACCTAGTTGCCTTTATTCTTTGTATTTTTAACTAAAATACATTAACAACTTCTCCCAAACCTTTTGTAAATATCTCTAATTAGGTACATTTCAGCACCATATTTCACTAAATATAAGACTTTATCAATTATAAGATGCATGACTATTTTATATGTCAGTAAAAAAATGCTGCCATTAATATAACTTACTATCTATTGTAAGAAACATATTTATTTATGAATTATTAAAATTTAAAAAGTGAATGTCTCATATTTAATGCAATATGGCATTAAGTATCTTCCATGTGGCAGATACTACTCCTATAGTCCCTATGTTAAGTTACGGAGACTGGTAAGGGGAGAAACAGGTGTGCGTGTGTTCTAATAACACGGGCCATGGTGAGTGGTATTAAAGAAAGGAGGAGGGTAGCCATAGAGATTGTTCTGTTGTGCACGCTCGGTATGCTGGAAGGCAGGGTGAAAGCTGATTGTATCTGAACGAGTCTCTTATTTTTTGCTTTTTTTCCCTTTTATCCTCATTTTGTGGCTGTTGAGAAGTGTCTACTTCTTAAGGGATAGACATCAGTGATAAAAATAGCACAAAACACAAAGACCAAGGCAAATAATTTTCAAATTAATCCAGCCAATTTTTTAAAACAAATAAAATCCAGCGTTATTGTTTGTAGAAGTACCAATATCATTTGCATTCATTTCAAAAGCATTTAAGCTTTCCCAAAAAGATATTTCTGGTGAATAAAATGGAAATCCAAGATGAAAAACTGCCAGGTCAGTTATCAGAGCATTTGATTTATTGCTAAGAGGCAGCTGACTTCAACTGTGCATGTCTGCCAGTCATTGTATCAGCTGTAAAGTTTCTCTTTAAATCCCTTGTACATAGATACTGAATCACTTTATGTGCCAGCTGACCATAAAGCATCCAGGGCTTAAGACACCACGCAATATTAGATTAGCAATAGTGTTTTACAGAGACATTGTCAATGAGAACAAAGACACTGAAGGACAAAGAATAATTCCATTCTAAGCTACATGTTGGATTCCTATCCATTAAGAAGTATTTTGTGGTGTCTACAAAAAGACAAAATGTCTTTTCTCATAAGGCAAATTGTTTTCCATAGTGATCCTTTTATACTTAAGTCTTAACCTCACATTTAGTATTATTTATCATTATAATATTATTGATCTTCCATTCCTGAAAATCCTGGATTATGTACATTGAAAATTCGGGAGAAGGCAAAAAAGAAACTTTAAAGTATATACAAGACACTTTACTTTCCTACCTCTTGAATCTTTTGTTGGACTCTTTGGCTTCTAGGCTTTTATTGGACTGATCAGTATACTACATTATGGGAAGAAAAAGTTTCAAAACAAGTGGAATATGAGGTTCTGTATTAAGAATGGGCTTAGGCTACCTGGGAAGGGACAGCAAAGTTCAGGGAGGAAACTAAAGGTACACAGAGAAAGAAGGAGACCTGAGTTGGGATTTGACAGCTTATGGCTGAGAGATGGTTTAGAAAGTTTCCACAAGGAAGTGGATCTTTGGGGAGGGGGAGAGGACTAAAGGAAAAGAAGCCTTGCTATGTTGTATGTGTTGCACACTCACCTGTATGCTGCTTCTGCCTCTTGAAACTTGAGTGAAAACCTAAAATCTTTTCCAGTGCTTTCTGGAATTAAGTTTGGAAGTTTTTTTAGGGGGGGGAGTAAATGATAGTATATCAAGATTGGCCATAGAATGAATGTAAAGCAGTGTAAGAAGTCTAGGTTTATTTGAGTCCCATTGACTTCCCATTGACTTCCCTTCCCAAGACTCAAGAGAACAGCAGGCCCATCTTGGCTGAAATGCAAAGTATGCCCAGTATGCTGGGTTTGTCTGATGGCCTCCCCCTCACCTTAGCTCAACACCTCCACTGAGGTGCCATTGGCTCCTGAGCTGCCCACTTGTACTGGCCCATGTTCTCACATCTTCCATCCCATCCACCAGAGGTACCATATCCCAGGTCCTGCTCCATTAGAGGCACAGTAAGGGAGTGGCCAGTTAGAGAGTATGGTAGGGGGATATATTGGTTAAGAACATGGGGTATGGCATCAAAGAGACCCAGGTTTGATTTGGCTCTGGCTCTTCCTAATTATATGAAATTGGAAAAGCTGCTTAGTTTCACATGAGCCATTGTTTTCATCAAGTAAAAGAAAGTGAAATCCTACCTCTTGAAGGCAGTGAAAGAATTTAATAAAATAGTGTTTGCAGAGTGGACACTTATTGTTTTGATTTCCCCAGCCCTTCTTTCCTGGTGATAGCGTCTGTCCCCAGTCCAATGCCTTATATCCCATCTGCCGTTAGTCCATCTAAGTCTATCCCTGGGATATGTTCCATTCTGGGGCTAAGGAAAGGATTACCCTTTCGTGCTCTTGTCATGATCCAGATCTCCTGATGCCATGTCTTCTGCTCTGGGGAAAGACCAGGCTGAACAAATCAAGCTAAAGACCAGTTTGGAGTAATATGGCAGGTTAGGTTATTTAGATCAATTCTTACACTTAAAAAAAAAGAAAAAGTGAAATATTTTCTCTTTCTTAAAATCACTGGGGAGCTAAAAAGATAGTAGGGTTACAATATAAGAATGGGTATGGGGAGAAGCTGCTTATAACCATAGAGGGTTGTAAAACTGAACTTCTGTTTTGATTAAGTCAGCGGTCCAGGGGACATAAATCCAATCCTCAAATCCATCCAAGTTGGAATGTTTAACAGCAGAATGGTTTTCTTAAAGCTAAGGCCCCAAAGGGCTTAGACCCCTAAGGCTATGACCTTAGAGTAACAGTAACTTGGGTAAACCTGACTCCCCATCTCATTATCACTACCCACCAGAAGAGACTGCAAAGAGAAGTTCCCTTAGAATGGTGCAAAACAGAAGGGGGGAAAAGCCATGAGGATTTAAAACTATAAGAGCTAGCCTTCCTGCAGTTTGCAGCCCCAAATCATATCACCTAAATAGCCCAAAAAACCTTCAGTCCAAATTTAGCTTAAAGGGTTCCTGGGCTGGTAAAGATGTTTGGTAAAAGCAAAAGAAAATCCTCACTAAAGAAATATTTTCTTGGGGTGCCTGGGTGGCTCAGTTGGTTGGGCGACTGCCTTTGGCTCAGGTCATGATTCCGGAGATCTGGGATCGAGTCCCATGTCAGGCTCCCTGCTCGGTGGGAAGCCTGCTTCTCCCTCTCTTACTCCCCCTGCTTGTGTTCCCTCTCTGGCTGTGTTTCTCTCTGTCAAATAAATAAAATCTTAAAAAAAAAATAAAGGAATTATTTTCTTATAGGCCTTAAAGACTTTTCACAAATGACTTTCTAGTTAAAATATGCGGATCTCACAGTAAAAAATAAATACTAATTTGAAGTTCTTCATGCACTTGGATGTTCATAGCAGCACTATCAACTATAGCCAAACTATAGAAAGAGCCCAAATGTCCATCGACTGATAAATGGATAAAGAAGAAGTGGTGTGTGATGGAATATTACTCAGCCACAAAAAGACTGAAATCTGGCTGTTTGCAATGATGTAAATGGAGCTAGAGAGTATTATGCTAAGCAAAATAAGTCAGAGAAAGAAAAATACCAGATGATTTCACTCATGTGGAATTTAAGAAACAAAACAAACATGGTGGGTAAGAGAGGGAAAAGAAGAAGTAGACTCTTAACTATAGAGAACAAACTGAAACACTAAATTCTACACCTGAAACTAATATTACACTGTATGTTAACCAAGTGGAATTTACATAAAAACTTGGAAAGAAAAAAAAGAAGCTCTATGGCTGAACAAGTCACATCATGTCAAACAAAGACCAGTTATAAAGTTGTGATTTATTCAACTTTTTGAAAGGTTAAGGTTCAAATAGACATACTTACAATAAAAAAAAAAGATAAAGTCTGGGTAGGGATTATTTTTTCTTCTGTGGTCCTTATTGTCTCTTATACTCTTATTTAAGTTATTCTTATTCTAGGGACTTCACAGATTTGAAAGTGGAAGAGCCAGTATGACTGGGCCATTTTCCCAGATTTTATCAGCTGCTTTTCCAAAAAGGATCTCTGACTCCCTTAAAAGGCCTGGAACTGTGGGGCTCCCTGTCTTCTTCTCTCAGAAGTGGTAAAATTTGAAAGTAGGTAAAATTTGCCCTGAGGACCATCTCTCTTCCTTAAAGTCTCCATCTCTCCTCCACATGGGCCCAGCCTCCAAGATGCTGCCTCTCCTATTGAATACCTTCTTTTTACAACACCTCGATTTGTACTGCTGTACTCAAATAATTTCTGGGGTTCTGGACCTCCTTTGATAGTCCCATTTCTAGAAGGATCCTAATCTTAGCTAGGTTTTGTGATAAGCTAATTTGTTTAAAGTGCTAATAACCAAAATGGTTTAAGTATTACTTCCTTGAGGCTGGCAGGTACTCAACTTCTAGAGAAATAAGGTTGGTCTGAACATATCTAAGGCCTTCTTTAGATCTTGAAAAGAATAGTGTTAAATGACCAATTTCATCTTTTTAGACACTCGTGGATACAGAATCTTCTCAGAACTCTGGCTAGAAAATGTTCTGTTTGCCATAATCAAGAGTGACTGAAAGAAGTATAATGAAGTTTTAAAGAAACCATCTCAGTGGTTTTATGTATCAGAAATGTGTAATAATTTACTTTTCTTCTTTAAAGTAAGCATTTTGAGGGCGATATAATCTTGGGCCACAAAAAAATCACTAGTACGATATTGTAAAAATTATCATGACTTCAGTCTTTATGAAGAATGTGAAGTATATACAAATAGGACAAAAAACATTGACCTAAGAAAGAGTTGAAGTAATGTTAGTGTAAGTGAATAACATAGAAAGTCTTTGCAAGACTGCTCATGTTAGTGATAGCAATGGAATTACTCTCATACAAAATTACACTGTTGCCTCCAGATGTTTAGTTCTCCACAAACAACCTTTGATGCCTGAAGTTAATATATATGAACATGACTATTTTTTCAGTTGTAAATAAGGGTTAAAATGCTAAGATATACTTAGTTAACACTTTCAGAGATTTATTACATTAATAAAAAGATGAATAAGAGTCCTTAATTTCTTGAATACGGAAATGGAGACACAGCAAGGCAAGTGACTTTCCTATAGTTGCAAAGGAAGATGGTGGCACATTTCCAATATATTTATCTGTCCCTTCTTGCTAGCCAATGCTTCATTTAACCAGCTAACACACAGCAAACTCTGGGATTTGCTCACATAATTTTTTCTTTTTCAAAAGAGGTGTGAAAACATTCACTTAAAGTGTTAAGGTTGGGCAGTGAAGCCAGATGCAGGCAGATGGCAGACTATGTGTGAACAGCCCTGACTTTTGCAAGGTCAATAGAAGGCTGCGGGGCATTCATCTGACATTCTATTCAAATCTGTAATCTCTTAAGGCACAGTAGGAGGGAAGAGCCTTCTTGCTTTCCCAGGACAACCCAGAATAAGTGAAAATATGTATTTGTGAAAGTCAGTGAAAGACCTGGAAAGAGAAGATAGTTGGTTCTGACACTTGCATTTTCTACTTCCTGCTATCAGTTAGCCCTTCACTTGCTCTTTGATCATGACTAGGGCACAAGGTCACATAAACAAAGTTGTTCATTGTAACATTCTTGTAATGGGGAACAAAGAAGTAAGCTTGCTGTCCATCAGTAAGGTTGTGGACAGATTGTGATTTATTCATTAGTGGAAAATTTAAAGTAAAGTAAATGAGTTACATCTATGAGAATCATCAAGTCTTAAAAGAATAATGTAGAAAAGTTAAATGAAATGGAAGTTGCTGGTATCTTTTGATGCCATCTATGTTGCCACCTTTCGGTTGTGCGAGCGTAATCAAAGCAAGATAAAGATTTTCCAAGAAAATCTGCATCATTTGAGGTCTTTGATTTTATATTTCCTAGCATATCCTTTTATAATAAGATAATCTATTACCATTATTAGAATAATTGGTTTCTTTCTACTGTATCTGTTAATAAAACTGCTAACTCTGACAAATTCCATGTGCCGAATTCCCATGAAGATGTGACAGTGGACTCCAAACCCTATATATGTTTAGAAAGAAAATTTGGATGTAAACCCATTATTATAAGGCACATTTTCCAATTAAACTTTTATGCTTTTAAATTAGTTTTTAATAAGCAATACATATAAAGAATACAAGCATCAAAAGAGTATAAAAGGACATACAGGGGGCACCTGGGTGGCTCAGTTGGTTAAGTGACTGCCTTCAGCTCAGGTCATGATCCCGGAGACCCGGAATCAAGACCCACATCGGCAGGAAGTCTGCTTCTCCCTCTCTCACTCCCCCTGCTTGTGTTCCCTCTCTGGCTGTGTTTCTCTCTGTCAAATAAATAAAATATTAAAAAAAAAAAAAGGACATACAGAAGAAGTTTGTTCTACCCCATTCTTCTCAGTTTTCATCCCTCCAATGGGTAAAAACTGTTACTGTTTTTGTGGTGTTGTAGATTTTTAAGCCAGTCGAAGATATGTGTGATAGCTATGTAGTCCTACTGATTTGTTTATTGGGAAATTTGCAGGATCTTATTTATGGAGAACCTGGTGTACATAAATCAGTATGTCAGTCCAAGAGAAGTAAGACCCATCTTCTTCCACTGCAGAGCCTATCCTCTAGGAAGGAAAACTGACAAATTCAGTTATAATAAAAAACCCAGTATGATCAGTTTAGGGTTCATCCCATTGTCAGAATCTACAATAGATCACAATATTCTGAAAACATAACCATAATGGTCATAACCAGTTGTATGAATAAAAGAATACAGAATTACATCTGACTATTAAAGAGAAGACACATTTGCCATAACTTCAAATGATGGGCATGATATTGACATTAAAAGAAAGGCATTATAGACAGAAGACACCACATTAGCAAACATCTAAGGGTAGGAGAGTATGAGCACACTCAAAGATGTATAGGCAACCTGTTTTGGTTGAAGAGTAGTGTAGTATGTAGCTAACTAAGATTTGGTTTATGTTTTGGGAAATAAGGAAAGACAAGCCAGGAAAGTTTAATTTGGAAGTAGACTATGGACTATGGGAAATCCCCAAGTCACGAGGTAAGTAATTTATGTTTAAATCCGCATGGATTGTGCAACTGTTGATAGTTTTTGCACAGGCACATGGCCTGATTAGGCCTGGCCTCCAGAATGAGGAATTTGGTGACAATGAAAACTTAAATTGGGGAATGCAAAAACTGGACTCAAAAAAGATGATTCAGGGGTAGGAGAAGCATATGTTGGACTGATTGCAGTTTATATATATCGATAATAACATTATTTCAATCTCAAAAATATTTTGGTCTGGGTGATAAATTAATACACCTCCTCCCCCACCATAGAAGACTTTTACAACATCCCAGGCATGTGAAAGTTGGAACTGGAACTTGGGAAGCATTTTCAAGATATGGGAGTTAATATTTGTGATTCTTGGTATCCTTGGTAATGAGGTATGGGGGCAGCAGAAGAGTCTTGTCAAAGAACCAGTTTTAAGATTCTGAGTCCATTAAGTGAGAAGGATGTTTGTGGTACCAAGATATAAAATTTTAGGGGTTAAGTGTAGGAACTAGTTTAGAAGTAATGTGGAGACATTTTTGGTGGCCTATTCCAAGCGTTCCCTCACTTCCACTTCTTTCTTGTTAGAAAAGATCCAAATTTAACCAGTTACTCATTTTTTTGCTATATTACTATATTCCTAAAGGAACGGAATCTAGATTAGTCCAAGCTAATCATGGCAACTAATCACTACTAGTGATTGGCTTGGAAGGGTCATGTGACCTATTTCTGGCCAATGAGCTGCTGTGGGGAGGTCTAACAGGAGGTAACACATCTGGAAAAGATTTATTAGTTCCTATCAAGAAGCCTAAGGGAGAAACAGGGTCTCTGTTCCTTCCTTCAGACTTTGGTATGGAAAAAGCAGGACGCTTGAAGCTGCTATAGTCATTTTGGGATCTGAAGTGTATGCCTAGTGATGTGCTAAGACAGGCAGAGTGGTAAGATAAAGGGATGCCATTGATACTACTAAGCCTCTGAATTAATCATTTCTGGACACACTTTGCCTTAGGACTTCTTGTTAGAGGAGGTGACAAATTCCCTGTGTAGAACATTTTGAATTGGGTCTTCTACTACTATATTTCTGAAATTCTGTTAAATGATACAGAAGTAAATGCAGGGTTGGATTAAGGAAATCATAATGTAACTTCTGATTAATATCTCAAGCTGAAGTAAACCCTTTATCATCTAAACTTCCAAAGCATTTCACCTATACATCTCATCTGTCTCTTTTCCCTTTCTAACCAATGCAGTAGCTATCAAAGTAGATGTCCTGTGTCTTCCCTGAGATTGTAAATCCTTCATGTTGTATCTTTGCAGCACAAAGACCAATGCTTATATAATGCAATTCCTGAATAAGTAGGCCTTAAGTAATTAATGACTACATTGAACAAAACTAAGTAAGGTTCTTAGAAGGTAGACGCCCCAGATGTCAAAAATATATGTGTTATTTAGGTAGTATCAGAAAGGGGACTATTAGAGATATTTGAGAAAAGGTTATATGTATATTTACCATTTTGTAGCCTGAACTGACTGGATAATTTTGCCAACAGAAATGTTTTTTTCAGAGTAATTGATCAAAATGTGTAAAAGTATTTTAATAATAAGACATACTTTTCTGAAGGAGTATAAGAGACATGAGACTTAACCTCAATAGAATGGGCACAATGGGCTCTAAAACCTACTTCACTAGAAATGATGAGGATAAATAACCAATGTATGGGAAGTCACTTTGAGTTCTTTGGAAGTAGCTATATGACTCAAATATATTGTAAATACTAATGATCCATATATACAGTCTGCAGCTTTGTTAGCAGTGATACACTGATGCCCAATTTCCAAGAATAGAATTTCTCTAATCCCAGAAAGTTAAAAACAGCAACAACAACAATAAATCAGATGACAAATAATGACTACTGTGTCTCATAATTGTTATTTCTTAGCATAGTTTTTATTTACCACATTACCACAGCACTCTAACATTTCACATTATTTTGTCTTTGGAGGCAATTTCATGCTTACTAACACTTGAAGCTACTAACACTAACACTTGATGCAGTAGAAGTTTGGGTTTGTCAGATTATAAGTATGAAAACTGGTGGAATTCCAAAAGAAGCAGCCTAGTGGTAGTTTCCTGAAGTAGAGATTGATTTTTAGAGGTTTAAAGGGAGAGAGGTGAACTCAAAGATGATTTTGGACCAAACAAATGTGGAAAGAGCCATAAATAATGTGGTTAAGTCATTATGTAAATCAAGAATGTGGGGGCGCCTGGGTGGCTTAGTCATTAAGCATCTGCCTTTGGCTCACGTCATGATCCCAGAGTCTGGGATCGAGCCCTACACTGGGCTTCCTGCTCAGCGAGAAGCCTGCTTCTCCCTCTCCCACTCTCACTGCTTGTGTTCCCTCTCTAGCTGTGTTTCTCTCTGTCAAATAAATAAATAAAATCTTAAAGAAAGAAAGAGTTTTATGTTAAAGGGCTCAATAAAAATCATTGAAAATATATCATTTTTATATTTATAAATTGGAAAAAAATGATTATAGTGGAAATATAAAATAGTTGTATTTAAAATATTTATAAATATATTTCCATATACATGCACATACATGAAATACATTTATACTTGTAATAAAATTTTAATATATTTAATACTAAATTAATATTTTATTACCAATTTATTTGTTACAACAGCTATATTTATTATTACACTTGTTTATTATTTTTATAACTTTAAAGCTATTTATAAATCAAAGAAAAATATTAACATCCATTACATCAGTACACATTTAATAAAAATTTCAAAAACCTTCTTTATATCAATTACCTCAACATTACAAATATAAAAGCAAGTAATAGTACTTATAATATATTTATATAATTTCTCTAATTCTCTTTATTAATAGCATTTTCTGAAGAGAAAATTTTCAGTGTAGTCCTTTTTTTTAATTAAAATGCCTGAAATCTTCCTCAGAGTTTCAAATTATGAATAATTGTATTTTTAATGGATTAATTTCTATAGACCATGATATTTTCAATAGAGAAAATACTATTTCTTTAGGTGCTGATGTAACTGGTAAATTCAGAGAAAATTGTGACAAATGGAGGATAATGCCAGTTACGTATTTTTTACATTACACGTCAGAATATTTCCTTAAGAACTTACTGCCTCCATTTAGATTATCTTTCCTCAGCAAATATTTTTATGATAAAACTCATCAGTAAGCTGCCTCTTCTCATTATTCATGTGGATGTTTTGCCAAATTTAGGTAGTACAGTATCTTTGTTTTATTAATTTTATTTCATTCCAGGACAAAATATAAATTTATATGATTAAAATATAAGCTATATCAAAACTTCTATTTTAAATCAAGATATTCCATAGTACAATTATTTAATTTCAAAATGATGTGTTATACAGTGTTAGAACTTTCTTGGTTTAATTTGTTCATTTCTGTTTTTGCTTTTCTAGAAAACATTAAATATTTCATATTTATATTTTTTTATTAACTGAAATTTGCTAAAAACTTCAAAGTTAAACTTTATTCACTCCATTTGTTCATTCATTATTTGACTAAAGATTTTGAACAAAATATAACACTAAACAATATGGATTTGTTTTCAAAAAGGTCTAGGGGCACCTAGGTAGCTCAGTCAGTTAAGCATCTACCTTTGGCTCAGGTCATGATACCAAGGTCCTGAGATTGAGCCCTGCATCTGGCTCCCTGCTCATTAGGGGAGTCACCTTATCCCGCTGCCTCTCCCCTCTGCTTGTGCTCTCTCTTTGGCGCTCTCTTTCTCTCAAATAACTAACCAAATAAATAATCTTGGGAAAGAAATCTAATATGGTAGAACATTAGGTTGACTTAAATATCAGTCCTTTAACAGGTCAAACATTTTAAAAATCCAATTTTTGATGGGAAGCCAAAGGAGAAATTGCATACTACCATGCTAAACTTTTTCAACATTAGCTCTGAATCATGCCCCCATCAGTTCCAAGTATATTTTTGATCTATAGATTTCTTAATTTAGTAAAAATATCATTTTTTTGTCTATTCACCAAAATTTTATTTGTATTTTCACTACAAAAGCAATACATTTTCCTTCAATTATGAACTTTTAAAATAATTTTACATGCACAGTAATGAGCTGTATTTTCTGACAGAATGAAACTATAAAATACTATAATTTCATGTATTAGATTAAAAACATAAAATTATTATTATTATTTTTAAATATTTTATTTATTTATTTGACAGAGAGAAACAGAGCCAGAGGGGGAACACAAGCAGGGGGAGTGAGAGAGGGAGAAGCAGGCGCCTGGTGAGCAGGGAGCCCAATGTGGGGCTCGATCCCGGGTCTCCAGGATCATGACCTGAGCCAAAGGCAGTCGCTTAACCAACTGAGTCACTCAGGCACCCCTAAAAACATAAAATTATTAATGAATTTAATTGATTTTCTGTTGAAGACTTTGATGATACTGATGTCACGCTGATAACTTTTAACTATTTGCACTTCTTTTTCTACTACTAGAGCCAACATGTTAACAATTGATTCATTTCTCACATGTGCACAAAAACTTGGATATATGAGTGAAGCAGTTATTTGATCTAAATGAAAAGTCATGCTTTATGAAGTCTTATGTAAACTTAACACCTGCAATTTTGTTAAATCATTTTTTGGGGGCATAGTATTTCTTTCTTTCTTTTTTTTTTTAAGATTTTATTTATTTATTTGAGAGAGAAAGTGAGAGAACATGAGAGGGGAGAAGGCCAGAGGGAGAAGCAGACTCCCTATGGAGCTGTGAGCCTGACGTGGGACTCGATCCCAGGACTCTGGGATCATCACCTGAGCTGAAGGCAGTTGCTTAACCAACTGAGCTACCCAGGTGCCCTGGGTACAGTATTTCTAAAATCCTACTTTTTTTTTTAGTAGATACTGATGCTTTTTTATCGTATTTGTATCTTCTAGTTCTGAAATAGTCAGTGTTGTCATTGAGACTCCAGTGTTGTTAAATGTTAGCAAGTATCTTCTGTAAGTTCCATATTCATCATAGTGATAAACTTTTTATTTTTTATTGTATTTATTTATTTATATATTTATTTGAGAGAGAGAGCACAAATGGGGAGAGGAGCTGAGGGAGGGGGAGAGAATCTTAATCTCTGTGCTAAGTGCAGAGCCAGATGTAGGATTCTAACTCACTATCCTAAGATCATGACCTGAGCTGAAATCAAGAGTCAGAAGCGTAACCAACTGAGCCACCCAGCCATAGTCATGAACTTTTAAAAGTTCATTGTTTCTTATATTTTTTTTGACTTTTCAAGTTTTTATTTTTATACATTTTTTGTATTAAAAAGAAAAGCATAGTTACCACAAATTACAAAGTTACTAAAGCAGGACTGGAATAATGAATGAATCACTTCAGCCTGGAAAGCAGATACTCTCAATACTATTAAAGTTATAATAAAAGCTCATTCAAGTATTATATATATTTTTGTCCTTTTAAATGTGATATCCTAGCACATGGTAAAGATAATGTATTATGAGCATAAGGTGGAACCTTCTCTACAAAGCCAGATGACAAGTTTTCCTCTCCAGTGAGAAATGGCCTATACGTTCTGATCTTCTCTGCCTCTGCCATCAACATGGCTGAAGGAGAGGGTGGGGACCGTTCATTACTTCTTAAATGATTTATTGCAAAAGAGAAAAGTTTTACCAAAAAAGAAAATCAATATTTCTAGTACTGCTTAGCTTCTGTTTTCTGTACATATTTCATGCTTGCCTCATCTTTGATCCATGTTTCTCAGCAACCGTGTTGGGTAGAGGTCCAGGAGCTTTGTGCATCTCAGAGTGGCCAGCAGAATTAACAATATCAGATACTTCTTTCTCCACCATTAGAGAACAGAATGAGGCAGGCATCCCCAACTACTTGTATCTAAGCATACTTCAATTTATCAGCAAGGTTTACATGTGTTCTCCTTTAAAGTAAGATATGGTGGATCAGTATGATAATGGGCTCCAGTGAAGCCTGCTTTTCTGTGTCAATTCTCTTCTGCAATGGAATTTTGTCACTCTTAGGATCTTTTTTGCCACTCTCTTAATCTGAGTAGACCTGTGTCTTGCTTTGATCAGTACAATGTTTTAGAGGTGACGTTGAATGAATTCTGGAGCCTAAGACTTAATAGGAAGTCTTTCAGCTTCTACCTTGGAACCCTGAGACCATTATGCTATGAAGAGGTCCAGATCAGAAGCCACATGGAGGACCAAAGCATGCCAGCTGACAGCCAGCACAAAGGCTGCAGACATATAAGTGAACTCATTTAGGGTATTGCAACCCATCCCAGTCACTAGCTAACTGCAGCCACAAAAGTAAGCCCTGATATTAGTAGAAGAGCCACTAATCAATCCAGAGCATTGTGGAAAATAATACAGTATGGTTTAATATGGTTTATTATTTTTAGTCACTATATTTGGAGTAGTTTGGTATGTAGCAATAGATAGCTGATACATAAGGTGCTAATTAAAGTTTATCTGGAAAGGGTCAGCCAAGGAGGGATGAATTGTCACTGGTCATATTTCACATTTAACTACATGTTAAGTGTGAACTGTGATCACTACATGCATGTTTTGCATGCTACTACATGACATTGTATCAGAAAATGAAAGTACAAAATGGAGGTCTGTCAAACTCACCCTTGGTTATTTTAATGTCACTATTAGTAATGCATCATTAACAAAATTTAATGTTGGGGCACCTGGGTGGCTCAGTTGGTTGAGCAACTGCCTTCGGCTCAGGTCACGATCCTGGAGACCCGGGATCGAGTCCCACATCGGACTCCCTGCTCGGGGGGAAGCCTGCTTCACCCTCTCTCAGTCCCCCTGCTTGTGTTCTCTCTCTGGCTGTGTTTCTCTCTGTCAAATAAATAAAATCTTAAAAAAAAAAAATTAATGCTTTCTGGACTAATAGTAAAGCAAACGAGATACCAAGCTACCAGGGACAAACCATGACTATCCCAGGAAAATGGAACATTTTGTCATATTAGCCATAGTCCAAAGTGAATTTCTGATCATCAGAGAATCAGAGTTCTTCCAACTCTATGCAAAATCCAAACAGAAGGATCTTGAAAGTGCTTAAAATTCCATTTGTCCCAGTCTGGACACACAGGAAATTGTTTTCTTACTCTTCCTCGGCAAACTCACAGTTACAGTAGGGCTCTGTGAGCTTTCACGAAACTACATAGTACGAAAATAAGATCTCAGTTTTCTTAGTAGTAAATAGATTTAGATTTTGTTCTTCATGAGATTGATGGTTTTAAAAACCTATGATGATATGTTCTCCCAATAAACCCCTTAGAGCACTGGATTATCTGTGAGCTAAAACTTAACCCACATTGAGAATTATTTAAGGCATTGTGATAAACTCCTCACCATATTTTTGAAATCTTACTTTTCTTATGTGCTCTTTACTTGTCCTAGTGTGTTGTACCAAAATGGTAAGTTAATTAATTTTTGAATGATGGAAGGGAAAAGGTAATATCCTAAGGCTGTTTATAATTCCATCTTTTCTAAACATGTGGTTTTTTGCATCTGTGCAGGAGCTGGCATTCAAAAAAACTGAGGGGTTTTGAAATTATTTCTGCCTACAAACAAGTATAAAAAAAAACAACAAAAAAACAGTTTTCTCCCGCATGCTGGCTAAGTACACGGACATATAGTAGCAGACACGTGCAAGCCCATGTTCTTCAAATAAATATTTGTATGGTAGTTAGTAGAATTTTTCTCATTTAGCACCGCCATCAATCTTTGGAAACCTGTTGGAACTTCTTCTGTGGTGTGAGTCCTAAGTGTTTCTGATAAATGTAAGTCATCATCAGGAGGCCTCAGTGTAGCACCAGCTCATAACAGGATTATTAATGCAGATGCCTGCCCTCTCTGCCCACGACTGCTGGAGCAAAGAAAACAGGCATTCCCAGCTTAACCGATGTTCTTCACCTGCTCACAAAATGCTCTGTCAAGGCTTCTTTTTTTTTTTTTTTTTTAATTTTCCCCCCCTTAAAGTACTACTTGTTAAGCTTTTACTTTCCTGATTCTTTTTAATATTGAATAATGTAAAAGTTTCTTTGTAATAATTCATTTAGTGAGTAGCATTTATCACAAAGGACTGTGTCAAAAGTTCTATATAGTATAACTCCTGGCTTTCACAATTTTAATTTTATCTCATACTGTTGTAAATCTAGACATTCTTTAAATCCACACCCACACCGAGTCTCACATAGGGGCAATATTCCTGAATGTCAAAAGCTACTGATATCATTGTGGGAATTCAAAATCCTTTGTGTTTCAAAATCCTTTGTGTGACCAATTTAAATTCTGGTACAGGTTATAAAATTCAACTTAAATGGGACAAGAAAAAGGGAGGGTAAAAAGTAGGGCCTGGGGTTAACAACCCATGACTAGATCCACTGGTTAAATTTGGAAGAAGATCATCAATTAGACAAAAAGTCCTCAGGGGAGAAGAAAATATATACATGGGAATGAGTTTTTTAAGCCTGAGGAAGAACTGGTGTGATCACAATGATAATGATCCAGAGTGGGACAGTCACTCCTAGTTACTGACAGAATCAAGGACAGCTTAGACCTTCCTTGAAAGAATGTTAGAAAATTCTTTTTTTCCCCCTAAAGGAAACATGTTATTTCATCAACAGATTGCAAATACCACCAGCACAGTCTATTAAATAGGCTGTCTCTTGGTTCTCCTTCGGTTCTGGGAACAATTCCTCTGTATATGCGAACAAAGCTGCAATCCCTGGTGAGTGTCTGCTTTCAGAACATGGAATCTGTGTTGTTAAGTTCACGATGAGAGCCAACCTGAGCATCTCCCACCAGAGCAGGATCCTAATAACCTACTATTGTGCACACACATTTTTGAGTATTGGGCTGTTTGAAATATTAAATTAGTTTTCACTGTGTATGAGCTCCCTCAGTTGCAGTGGCAATCACAGTTATTGGTCAGGGCTTTACAGACCACTTGTTTAGGCCACTACCTCATTTGTAGTCCCTGAACAACCCTCCAAAATATTGTGACTCCATTTTACACACACAGATCCCAGGCTCAAACTGGAAATACATGTTCTTATACTTTGTACTAACAATGTCAATGATTGTCTGCCTACCTACATCCCCTCTTAAAGAAAACTGCCTCGTCCACTGTCCCTGCTGCCTGCCTCTCTATCTCCTGTGCTAGGAGATCCCTTCTCTCCTCCCATTCCAACCCCCTCTTCCTCGTCACACACAACTGCTTGGACCTGACATACTTAACTGACCAAGGGACCTCCACTGAATAGGCTTGTCAGCAAGTGACACATCCTGGAACAAAGTGCTTATCTCAGCCCATCAGGCTGTTAGTCTTAGGAAGCAGAAATAGGGAAACAGAGAGAAAGACTCACAGGAGCAACAGAAGCTGTAAAGTCATGATCAAGGCCAACTTCATGGCATAGGAGCTGTGTAGTCACTTAGGATGCCAAGCATATAAAGGCTTTAGTGCTCTACTGTCGCTGTCTTGAAATTCTCAATAATTTTTTAATAAGGAACCTCTATATTCATGTTGCACTGGGGACCCCAATTCACGTAGCCAGTCCTGGTATGTCATAGAAATTACAGCAACAGTCCTCACCTAAAGAAATGGATTCAAAGAGAAATTCCAGCAACCTCTGGGGGGTGGAGGGATGGGATGGGAGGAGGCAATTGAAAATTTTGAAAAGATGTAATCGATCTTGTCATTTTATCTTATAAAAATATAACGAACTATCATATTTATAAGGTCACCTTCAGAGATCTAAACACAGCCACACCTGTTTCGTTGCTAGGTCACAAAGAAAATACAGAGCCGGCTGACTAGAGTTTCCCCTTCCCTAATCCTGAGGGGCATGTTTGAATTTCTGGGGGAAGTGTGAATGAGATGTTTATATTTATGAAAAGTTGGCATCTATTTAAGGGGTTGAAAACTAGAGTAGGAGAAGGGGGCAGCTGTGATGTGTCCAGGGAGAGTAGAAGGTACAGGAAGTGGACGAGAAGAACAGGGAAAGCTGGAAATGATGGTACTAACCTGGGAATGCAGGCCCTTCACTGCTCTGTTTCATCGTAGCATATATCCAGTCCAGTCTGCAGATCCCCAGGATCTGCCCTGACCCATGTGCTGCTTGTTTACAAAGAAGAACACAACTATTGTGCTTGGTGTTCCAAAGGAACGTGGCCCTCCTTTGTCAGATACAGACAATTAGCGGCTTATTTGTTTTAAAGATAAAATAATTTTTTGTTAGGATCCAATTGATATAATCATAATGTTAATATCTTGGCTCCCTTTTTTTATCTAGAGAGGTCCAGAAGCTCTTTCAAATCCCCTCTGCTCCTCTCCCCAGCTCTAGGAACAGTTTTAAGAGAAAAGAGATTTTGCATTGTTTGAGGAGAAAACTGTCTTCTGCAAAAGGGCTGTGAACCACCTTCCAGCTCCTCTTCATGACATCTTTAACATTAATCCTTGGTAATCAGGAAAACATCTTTTTACCTCTAAGTTCAAAAATAGTCTAGTCTTAGATTAAAGAGATACAATCATTAGGGCTTTTGGCCATTCAGGCAGGCTGTTAATGAGATAATTCAGAATTGCCTGAAAATATGGGGTGTTTATTCATTTCAAAATATGTGGGGCATTTTGCATTAGACTTAGAAGCCAAGTGTCTATAGGCACAGAATACAACTTTGCATTCATTTGGGAACCAGCACAGAATGAAAGTGTAAATACCATATCAGCAAATTTCCTCCCTCCCCTTTTTTTTTGTTTGTTTGTTTTTGGGTTTTTTTTGTTTGCTTCAGTTCTAGACATTCGCCTTTGTCCCTTTCACCACTCTGGAAAATTTCTATACAGAAAATATGTATTTTTTTCAATTGAAGTGACTTAAGTATTATTTTGAGAAACTTTCAGAATTTCATAACACCTCTCGAAATAGCGGAAGACCCCCGGGGTGCTGCAAATTCAAATAATGAAAGCATTAAAAATAGCAGAGAGAGTCACCTGAAGCAATGAGGGATGAAATGTTACTTTTTTACAGAATATGTACTCAGACACACACACACCCCATCTGCAAATACTCCCATGCCCGTTCTCTGACAAAAAATTTCTTTCCAGAATTTCAAAACCCTGTAACAGTATTCTCATTATATTGTACTGGTAATAATTTCCTTTACAGCTTTTTTTTTTTTTCAAATTAGATTTCATTAATCCCCAGATTCTGAGAGGTTACAATAAGAGTGTCTGAAATTGCATAATTATGAAGAACCAAGGCAAAGAAAGGAAAGTTTGCTTTTTTGTCTGCCCATTTCAAAACAACAGCATTTTAACTCCAAAAAAAAAAAAAAAGGGAAGCCAGCATTTTAAGAAAGATGTGAAGGAAGGGAAAGGGAAAGGTGGGGCACAGTAGCCCAAGTGATTAAGCCAATTGATATTTTTCAGTCATCTGATTTTTTAAATTAATCTCTTTTTTTTTAAGATTTTATTTATTTGACAGAGAGAAACACAGCCAGAGAGGGAACACAAGCAAGGAGGGTGAGAGAGGGAGAAGCAGGCTTCCCACCGAGCAGGGAGCCCAATGTGGAGCTCGATCCAGGGTCTCCGGGATCATGACCTGAGCGGAAGGAAGTCGCCCAATCAACTGAGCCACCCAGGCGCCCCTAAATTAATCTTTTTTTAAAACATTTTATTTATTTATTTGACAGAGAGAGAGATCACAAAGAGGCAGAGAGGCAGGCAGAGAGAGAGGAGGAAGCAGGCTCCCTGCTGAGCAGAGAGCCTAATGTGGGCCTCAGTCCCAGGACCCTGAGATCATGACCTGAGCTGAAGGCAGAGGCTTTAACTCACTGAGCCACCCAGGTGCCCAGTCATCTGATTTTTTAAAACTTGTTTGCTATTAACTCAACATCCAAAAAGAAGATGAACACATCAAAAAATGGGCAAGAGACATGAAGAGGCACTTCTCCATAGAAGATATACAAACGGCTAACAGACACATGAAAAAATGTTCAGCGTCACTAGCTATCAGGGAAATTCAAATTAAAACCACCCTGAGATACCACCTTACACCAGTCAGAATGGCCAAAATTAACAAGACAGAAA
>PITA01023378.1:0-28292 GCA_004023965.1 Spilogale gracilis
ACCCTCCAATTTGTTTCTACCTTTTTGCCGATGTTCTTTGTCTCTCGTGGCGGTCCAGAAGTGGGAAATATCACATTTCAGGCTGGTTTCATGGGTGTTCACGGTGGTCTTGTAGTGGTTTTTTTGTTGGAATTCAGCTCTCTTCAGGGAACTCCCTGAAATGCGGTCACCTGGCCTTCCGCCATCTTGACCCTCCGTATATTGGGTGTTCTTATGGGCATGGTGTTAATTGAACATAGATCTAGCACACATGAAACTGGAAATCTAATGGGGAAGATAAGAACGTATCACACCATACCATAGTTATATATATATCTAAGTAACACAACTGAGATACATTAATTTAAAGTGCTAAAAGAATTGAGATAGTCATGCAGCTTAGTCCATTTCCCCAGTTCCATTGCTGTGCTCTTGTTGAGTTATGGCTGTATTCCTTCAGTTGTCTGTCTACTACTATATACATGGTCTTATGCAATGATCATACTGGCTGCCTTTATTAGTACAATATCTTTGAAAATCATCATTATTTCCTATTTTATAGGATTTCAAATGTTTGAAATAACTTCTGTGCTTTCATCCATGGAGATCTTTTGAAATATCCTTTATTTTTAAACATAGAAAATGAAGATATTATAATACTTATCTGGTCCAAATGTTCCTATAGAAATGTATTCCTTGGAAAATATAGTATATTTGGCACAAAGCTCTAATTTCATGGCCTATGGAAGTATGGAGCTCTCTGCATGCTTTGTGAGTTTGTGACTACTTCCTCAGGTGGTCTTCAGCTTTGGACTTAACTGAACAAAAATTATATCTTTTCACGGATTTTTCTGGGAAGTATCCGTTGATGGTATATACTGAGTGTTGGAAATTAAGCCCTGTGAAGTCTTGAGGAAGAGCTAGGCAAGTAATCATACCCACTTTGCATGGACCACAGCCTACTCCCTTATTCTGCCCCCCCATGCTGGTGACCTACAAGCCACCAGGTGGCCAAGCCCTTACTTATGTTCTCAATAAGGCAATTTCTTGCCTCTTCTGGATCCTGTCCTTTAACCAAAAAACCCTCAGGGAATTGTTATTTCCTGTGACACTCATGCCCTTAGGAGCAACTGAAACACAGGAATGGCATATCCCTGTTGGACTTTCAGTGTGAGTCCCTATCCCCGCTTAGGGAGAACCACAAGGAAGTGTAACCAATTCGACTCCCTGTCACCACTACACGTAAGACAGCTGCTGTCTTCAGAAGTGGCCACTGTTCTCCGTCTGATATTACTTCCCCACTGTGCTCAGATTCTGACTTATTAAATGTTTTCCTCATTATGTCAGCATAAGAAACACCAAAATATTTTCAAAAAGATTTTTTAGCCTTCTTTGAGGGCCAGGAATGCCTTTTTAGTGCTACTTAGTTTTCCACTTCTTTATAGGATTTTGAGTATATTTAGCCCTTTTCTTTCCAGTGTCAAGAAAAATAGTGGCTTTCCTTTATGATTTTGGTACCAAAAGAATAAAAACAGTATTTCCAACTGTCTTATTGAAACCCTACCATAGCCTTGAACCACCCAAGCAATGAAATCCTAATTGACTTCTATGCTAACTATGTCACATGTCTTAAATATTATGAAAGATGAAGAACTTTGCTCTGACTCCTATCACAATGTAGACCTCATTTTCATTATATTCAAAATATCTTAGATGTATCTATGATTTTAGCCAGAGGCTATCTTTATTTATTTTCTTTGTGTGTTTATCATTAGAAAAGGATTTACTCAGTGTCTGTAAATGCTATATTTGACACTTCTTTCCTTTGATATTAATCTGAAAATTTTAGTTGTAAATTAGTATTAAAAAGTGTATTGTTGAACCTTAAGAGCTATGCATTTGTCATGTGTTTGAAACTCAACATATTGAAATAGGTTCAATAAAACACTTGATGGAATCAGTATATTGCCATTTTAGTGTAAGAAGCCAGGTAGTATTGGTTCCATTTTTCTGGTCATATATTTTTTAATACAGAATATTTTTATGTATATGTTCATTTTCCATCTATAGCTAAGTATGTCAAGACAAAATATTTATAAACAAAGTATTTGGCTCTGAATGTCTTTTCCTCAATCAAGGTGTCATTACCCATCCAAAAATGAATTGTAACAATTTTAGCGTTGTATTATTACTCTGCTTCAGTGTTTATTTCTTACCTATTTAGATGAGGCAAAAAAACAGTTGTGAGATTAATCTGTAAAACTTGTGCTTGAAAGTCAATTGTAATACATTGTTTCCTCCCAAATTTAATATACAGAAACAGTTCTGTTTCAGTAACACAGATACTTCAAAAGCTCTCACTAATATATTCTTAAATGCAAAATAAGTGATAAATTGTTGAGACTATAAAGGAGAAGGAAAAAACCTGCCCAAAATGATTTAGGGAAACTTCAGTGAGATACTAAGAATTTGAGCTGAAAATATATATGATAAAATTAACTGAAGAACGAAAGGCATTCAAGATGGAGAATCTGAATATATAAAAAGACCCATTTAAACAAGCAAAGGGATTGTTAGAGAAAAATGTTGTTACCCATAAAGGTGGAAAAGTCCAGTAAGTTTAGCTTTTGGTAAAAATAAGGTAAATGGACAAGTCAGGATGTCATTTCTGACTTTTAGAGCCATCGAATGAAAATTCAACATTGGGAATAACAACAGGGCTAATATTGATGTAGGATGAAGTGGAGTAAGTCACACCTGCAGTGAATGGGTATGTCATTTTTCTCTCGCAGGTTCTCCTGTAGGCATTAGTCCCATAGGAAACACCAATTCCCTGAAGGTTTTTTTAATTAGAGGACAGGACCCAGCAATGGAAAGAAATTGCTTTGCGCAGAACATGAGATGTGTTTGTTAGTTGGTGACGATAGAAATGTCAAAGATTGTCAAATATATCCTCATAGTTTTTTAATTATGGTCCTGGATAACATTAGCTAATACTATTTGGATAGTTATGTTCAACGGGCTGTGTTTACTAAAAATTATACTTATATAGGACAGTTTGATGTTGCTAAATATATCCAGGGTCATCCCAATGTACTTGTGTCTTTGAAATTACGTTCTTTGAAGGCATTTAAAAAATATCTGTGTGAGGAATAGAGGTTCCAAACTTTGAAAATGTTTCTTCTGAAGAAATAGGCCATCAACTATGGTTCATATATCCTCACCTCCATTTGATAATCTTACAATAAGGCCACTGCCATCGGCCTCTTACATGTACTTTCAAAGCCATGAAGAAAATTAACTCCGGATCCATGGCTGGGCAGTGATCCACAGATGAAGTTGAAAGTGCATTTACTAGTACTGTTGTTATTGTTGTTGTTGCCGTTGTTGTTTTTGTTGCTTTTTAAATAATTGAAAAGTCTTTGCTACATATGTGCTTAGCATTTCACACATCAACCATATAACGTAGGCACAGTGTAAAATATCTTTGACTTTGAAATGTCCTGAAAATATTTTGATAGAAGAAAGAACACTGATAAAGGAGCTTTAATCCCTTCAGGGTTCAAGTCATGAATAAGCATTAACTTCCTGTTTGACGTGGTTTTGCTCTCTTCGCATTGTTTGTTCTGCGGTGCGCCACATGGCTGACCGCCCTTGGTTCTCCCAGTTTTACTCGACATTTCTGGATCGTGCTTCATCTACGTACACTTTAAGATTGCACATTATTACACTTGAAGTGATGCAGGGTCAATTTTTCACCATCTCACTTTAAAGGGATTACCAAAAAAAGTGAGGATCTTCTATTAAAACAAAAATATTTATTCATGTTTTCAAAAAAAATAGGGGCCAATGTGTTTGATGCTCAATAAATAACAGTATCTTTTCTTTGTGGCTAAAAGTATACCTCTGCAGTGAGGATTGTTTTTTCCCAGAGGGACACTTTTTAAAACCCTTAGGTAACAAGTGACATTGTTCTTAATATATGTCTAATTGTGTGAGTACTCACTTATTAATTTTATGAAAATTCCTGGAATGCATAGTAACATACCATAAAATATAAGTGTACTTTTGATTCTAACATTAAAAGAAGCTGGACCTAGACTACTGCTTGTAATAATGATTAGGATGATCAAGTATATAATGCTTTTTAATAGCATTTTTGAAAAAGAATGGAAGGCCGTATGTCATAATTCTTTTCTCAGCAAGATTTCTGTTTCCACAAACACAAATTAGATTCCCTTGCAAAGGCTGTTTGAGATTTAGTTTATAGCATGATTTCTTCTGTCATTTCAACTACATTACATTTCTGTTTTACTGGTGCATTGATTGCTGTCTGGCTCATTGCTTGTGTTGTTTAGATCAGGCAGTTGAACTTACTCTAACTTCACAAATGAAATAAAGTAGACAACTAGCTGAAACAGTAATAGAAAAAAATGATCTTCAGATACCGGAAATAAGATCAGTTTCTGAACTCAAGCATTTAACTTGAAAAATTCACCACAAACAAGTTACTTCTATTAATAACTCTGAGGCATTATGGAAGTTAGTTAGAACTCTTGATTTTATGAATTATACATAAACATATGCATTTTGTATCCATGATACATCTTTCCCAAGTTAATAAGACTTACTAGGATGTATGCACTCTCTCTTCAGCCTAGTAGGCAGTCTCAGTTCTCTCCCCACAAGGAAGTTCAAACCTCTTAGGTACAGAGCCGCTTTATGTGAAAGTCAACAAAATAATTAAATAGGAAATGCATCAGTGTGTGTAATGGAGCAACAATACAATATGACAAGTATATAGAACAAAGTAGTAAGTGTGATGTCAAGTTACCTGCACAGGCAATGAATACTGTAGTATTTCAGGTTCAGTATATTGGAAGAGGATAAAGCTAAATATGAACCGTCTCGAAGGAAATGTATTGGATGTGCAGAGAGGCCAAAAAAAAAAAAACATATTTTTAGGGCTATGAATGGTCAAAGCAAATTGCAAAATGAGACCATCCATGTGCAGTATATCCTGGGGAAGGTGGAGAGGCTGTTTTTACTGGACTAGAGAGTTAGTGTAGGAGAAAGAAAGAAAAGTGTAAATGGCCATGTCAGATGAGATTGCCTTGGAGGGGCAGTGGGTGCTGTACGAGATAAATGGCTGAGAAGCTTTCCATGGATTGAGAGATTCTCAGGAGACAGAAAGGAAAATATAACAGGGATATTCAACAAAATATATGGCTCAAAATGAGTGATCAACAGGCTGCAAGAGATGAGTAGAATATTGACCCAAAGATTAAGAAACTGGGCATGAGTTATACCTATCAGTTAGTGTATAGGAGGATAAATATTTACTCAGCTGAAATGTTTGTATGAGGAGGATAAGTCATGGACAGAAACATCCTGTACTTAGTTCTTATTTTGGAGCAAAGGTGAGGAACTGAGAAAAGAAAAATATAATGGTCAGATGGTAATTTTAGAATATTTGCATCACAGTCAAATATATTGGAAAGTATTGTATAAAATAACACATTGTATTTTAATGCATTAACCTTTATAGTACAAAAATATAAATTAAAAAGGAGAAGCAGAGATTGAGAAATTCAGAGTACATCTGATGTCTTCCAGAAGTTCCATTAAGTTTTATTTTATTTACTTTATATATGATAAACACAAAAATAGGAATTAAAAGAACGTGACTCAATTTTGTTAATCACTAATTTAAAATAGTTTTCATTAAACAATCCTTCATTACTTAATTCCAGTTAAACATCTGGTAATAAAAAGGTTCAGATGGGGATGCCTGGGCGGTTGGGTTGGTTAAGTGTCTTCAGCTCAGGTCATGATCCCAGGGTTCTGGGATCAAGTTTCACATCTGGCTCCTAACTCAGCAGGAGACTGCTTCTCCCTCTGCCTGCCCTGACCCTGCTTGTGTGTACTCGCTCTCTCTCTCTCTCTGACAAATAAATAAATAGGTAAATATTTTTTTAAAAAAGTTTCAAATGCTGGTTCTGCACTAATATTTAGTGCAGTTTGTCCTTGGAAAAATGATTCCGCAACAAAACAGGTAAATCTCAAAGGGAAAGAGTCTATCTTGGTTTATTTTTACTAAATAATGATCATTTCAAATTTACTCAGCAGTTATAGAAAGCATGCTGTTGTTGAAAATTTCAACATTCGCTGGCTGGTTGGATCTTTGACAAAATTGGAAGACTGTTTTTCTCTATACTTGCAAAAAATAGTGCTTAAAGCCTACTGAAATTGTTTATTTTGAACATTTTTAAACCAGTGAATAATTTTTTTTTTACAAATAAAACTGTGTATGAAGTCCCTTTGGAACTTCATTTGGTTAAGATATTACCTTGGAAGAACAGATTAAAAATGTTTATATCTTTTCCAAACCATCTACTAGGTAATAACCTACTGGAAGGCAGTTAGTTAAGATTTCTTTCTTTAATAAGGGAAGATTTTTTTAGTGTATATTTGAATCTGATTCCTTTAATTATTTTATAATAGTGTGAACAGTTTTTCATTATCATTGTACCACAGAGTATTATTAAGAATTTACTATAGACCTTGTTTTTATTTGTTTGTTTGGGTCTTTGGTACTTCAATTTTTCTCTTTTTCTCATTTTCCAGGAAGGATACAGTCAAAGAAACTCACAGGCAGCATTGTCTCTTAGTAACCTTATTCTGGAATCTATTTCATTACTTAAAGGTAGTGCTCCCTGACCACAAAACATCATTTTTATTAAATGTTCATCTGTCACTCAGAACCTAACTTTCTTCATACACCTTCTTTTTTTTTCTTTCTTTTCTTTTCTTTTCTTTTTTTTTTTTTTTTAAAGATTTTACTTATTTGATAGAGAGAGACATAGTGAGAGAGGGAACACAAGCAGGGGGAGTGGGAGAAGGAGTGTTCGGCGGGGAGCCCCTGATACAAGGCTTAAACCCAGAACCCTGGGATCATGACCTTAGCCGAAGGCAAATGCTTAAGGACTGAGCCACCCAGGCGCCCCTATACATCTTCTTATTTACTATCTCAAACTATTGCTTTTCACAAGCTAACACAGGATAAAAACTTTCATATTTGTATTCCACCATGAGCAACTTTCCAAAATTAACATAATTTGGCATGCCTGTGTCTTTCAACTTGTCAGCAATGTTTTCTGTGTGAATTTACCAGGAAAGAAAGTTTGCTGACAAAGGAATTAAAGTTGTCACCCTATTGTTTTCCACATATTGTCATTTTCTTTGACAGAGCAGAAGAAATCTCTTTCCCTTTTGAAATCAAAAAGAATTTCAATTCTTTATTTCATTATTAAGTTAGAAATTAAAAAATACTTCAAAAATTAAATTTAGAATATTTAGATGAAGGTTGATTATCATGATGGTTTATTGTGACTTTTAACTAAGTTGCTGAAAAAGAGGCAGAGATTTGTCTTTATTAACAAAATCTTTAGTTTTAGAATATCTTGCTCACCATGAAACCTGAACATACTAGTAAATAAATACATTCTGTTACTAATATTTAATGTGCAAATTAATACTGATAGACTCAGTCTTCTCGGTGCATATCATACTTTGAGTAAAGTTTAGGATTTGGTGAATGCAGTTCTTAAAGGATAAAATACACCAGCTAGTATTAGCTTAGATGAATCAGTTCCAATAATCTCAGTAATTTCTTATTTGGGTTTATTTCTTACCAGACGTGACTGCATTGTTATCTGCTCTGCACCACAATATGAATGAAACAAACTCATAATAGGAAAAGTAAAATAAACTTTGCCAGTTTCGTGTTCACTTGTCTACTTTGTCTTGTTGTCAGTTCATGTTTATACTTTGTAAGCTATATATTTGTTGAAGGTTGGTTTATGCTACTCTGGATTATATAATCTTTCAATCTATATATCACTGTACAAGGAAACTCCACTATGTTGAACAGGTGAAAATGAAGGAAAGACCAAGCTTAATCAAATTCTGACCTTCTTTCAAAATAGCATACGCAGCAAATGGTCTGAATGAGGCTACCAGTAGCAATCTGTACACTAAATATTAGTAGAACTTAAAGTGTTTCTTAATTTATAGATTAAAAATATGGAGAGTAAAACTTAATGAAACACCTGGAGAATGTTCTGTAGGCGCTGATGATAGATCTGGCGGGGGGGGGGGGGGGAACCTGAGAGTTTGCGTTTTAACAAGGTTCTGAGTAGCTCAGGCTGTGAGTTCCTGGACCGCACTTGGAATAACAAGATCCTACCACCCTTGAGTCTGTCTTCTTACAAACACCGTAGGAAGCTTGTTTCCAGTTTGAAAACAAATGTTGACAATGGAGTGTCATTTAAGGGTTTTCTAAAAGAGATTAAAAAAAATCAAGTTTATTTAAAGGACCAACAAAAGAGAAATCTCTTAGTAAGCTTAGTAAGCTATTGCAGTAGTGAGGTGAAGAGGGTTGTCGTTATTAATGGAAATGAAAAATTAGAGGGATATTCTAAGAGAAACATAAATCTAAATATTATCAATGAACACATTGTATTGATCTTGAAATATTTTAAGTGTAATTTTGAGATGCTCTTCTATCATTTATTTAAAAGAATTGAAGTATCCAGTGTTCTAAAAAGAAACTAGAAAAAGAATACTATAGAGACTATATTGATGGTTTTTATATTTTTAAGCATGAAACCCCTCTTGGTGTTTTACATCTATCCATTGTGCTAAACTAGTAATGTGTCAATCAATTATTTTAACATTTTGGTCTCCAAATGAACTCATAAAAACTAGCAAATGAAGATATCCCTTATAATAGGTGTTTCTATGGGTAATCTGTTTATTAACTTATTTCCCCATTGGATCCTTGTTGTGAATTGCTCCTTACTCATATTATGGGTGTTATCATTTTTTAAAAAAATTTTTTTGGGTGTTACCATTTTGATGTTTCCTATCCTCTCAGTAGATAAAAGAGAGCTAGAAAGGGGGTGGGGCGGATTGTTACAATTAGAAAGAGAATATAATGGCCTAGAAAAGATCAATGAGAGGAGTAAAAGCAAGGGGATTTGGGGGGAAAAAAAGAATCAGGGGTTGAAGAGAGTTGAAAATTAATGTCAGCTGATGTTGGTAATCTCAATGACTCAACTTCGCTAATATGTACCCATTGCCTGCGACTTTCCTAGTGTAACAACAGAGTACAGTCGTCTTCTGGTCAGTTGTCAGTGACATTTTTATTAGAAAGACAATACCTATGATCTGATGAACTAACAGCCCTGGGGGCTCAAGATTAAATCCAAAAGTGACGTTGATGCCTCTGAAGTGAGCCCCTGATCCCTTGTCATCCAGCCAGTGGTTGGTGTGTCTTGTAGCTCTTGTCAGAGCTGCAGCAGCCTTATCAAGAGCTTTGCTGCACACCTCTGGTGTTGTTACAAGAGAGGAATGCTGGGATGGACGTGAAGAATTATTCTTAGAGGAGTGAAAAGGAAATCTAGAATACATGAGACTCACTAGGCATGGGGTGTTTTATGATTCCCAAGTCAGTGCTATTTTCTTCAGACTATGGAAGACGATATAAGAGGGAAGTAAGTTAATTTCAGTGCACCTCCTACACTAGTCAGAATTCATAGGGTACTCACAGAAAAAACAGGCACTGTGGAAAAAAATAATGGTCCAAATTGCATTTCTCCTTGATTCAGGTATACCATGAGGGAGTCACAATCCATTTAGAATATCAGTACAGCCATTGTCCACTTCAATCCAATTTAATGCAAAGAGGGGAAAGGGAATCATTAGGGTGCAGAAAAATCAATTCTGGGCATCTGTCTGCATGCAGACCTCAGGCCAAAACGAATTGAGTACCAAAAAGTAGACAAAAGGGAAATCCCAGATTCCATTGTGCAGTTCTTCGGTGCTGTTCTTATTATGTGACTAATGAACCTTTCATTTTGAATCAGTGTGTTTTATAGCTGCACCTAATCATTATTTCTAAGACCTAAGACTATGATGTGTGGCAGAAGCTTTAGATGAGATGAGGCGTGATGGATTGTCATTGTCAAATTATTAATAGGAAGGTTCATTTTATATTGGAAATATAAAATGTATTTTATCCACAGCTCCCTTTTGAACTCTGGTTGCAGCTGCCTAAAATGGACTATATCATTTAAGACTGCACAACTTTGCAAAGAGATAGAGGATATTTGGCAGTACATATATTAAATGCTATTTTACTCCAGTTCTCCTGAAAACGGCTTTATATCATCTTGTTTCTCCATAAAGGACAAGTAATTTTGTTTCTTTCTAAATAAGGTTAAAGTGTGATCAAACCAGAGTGGGATAACCACAGTGAAAGAAGAATAATTTAAATGAGTGAGTCTTGTTTTTCTTGAAATATTAAAAAAGACTTTTTTTCCAAGTCACTTTCAACATATTTATACATGCATTATAAAATTTAATATTATAACACTGTTAATTATTATCTTCTATAGATGAAAAAACAGAGACAAGGATAAATAATTCACTTGAATTCTCCCATTAAGTAAGGACTAAACCTACAATTTGAACTCCTGTAAATCTGAATCTTGCTGTGGGGTCAGAGAAAACAAAAAACCTTGGGCCAGAAGTCACATAAATGCTTTTAGATGTTTAAGTAAATATATTACATATATGCCTTTCGATTTCTTGCACTTACATAAACATGGAAAAATACCATGAAATTCTCAGCATGCACAAATACAAGTCTATTTCAAATATATGAAGTAGCTTATTTTTAAAAACTAACCTAATAAAATTCAATCATAAAAATTACAAAACATTTTCCTTTTCTCTGTGGCCCTATTGACATTTCATTTTCCAACCTGGATTCTACATTAATATAAAATTACTTTACAGAACAAGAAAGTAGTGAATTTTAATAAATCCACTGCCATTCAAAGCCAAACAAGTTGAATATCTTTTGGAACTTTAATAACAAAACATTCCAGAAAACATATCTCTAAAACTATTTGGGAGAAGACTTTATCATAGTTTCAAAGAAACTATGTTCTGTGAAAGCTTAGTCTGTCTACAGTTTCTGGTGAGGACATATTGGGTTTAAAAATATCAGCTTAAACTTCTTAATCCTGTTTCATTACATGTGTAATCAAGTCAACAAGTGTTATCAGGTATCCCTAGGAATTAGAAATTAGGGTTTATTTTTAATTAGTGCTTTTGTATCTTAAAACTTAAGCATTTTGTTATAAAAGAGCAAAGGGATGATGTTAAAACTCCAATTTTAAAATATATTGTTTTTCCATAAATCATATTCAAATAGGATTTTGAATTTTACAAATCTTCAGCAGTTAAGGAGCTTTCCTGCTATTTCTTTGCTCCTAATTTTTAAGAGTTTCTTTAATTGTTCCATTATTCTTGTAATAGGTTTTGCCCTAAAAGGTTGTCTTTAGGGATTAAAAAAAAGTTTTGCTGGTTTGATCTGGGAAAAACTTCTCAGCATTTACTTTTTGGATTGCTGCATTCTTAGCTTCCACGGCAGGCTTGATCTTCGGTGTCGAGGCGTTCCATGTACTTACACATGTTTCTCCTGGTGCTCTGCACGGAGCTGGGTATTCAGATACACATGTGATGGAGGTCTTAAAAGAATTGTTTTTCCTTTTAAAAACTTGGCTTCCTCAAATATACCCAATAGTTTGGAAACGAAACCATTGTTTTAATCTATCAAGTATCAAAATATCGCTATTTACGCTTAAGTAATACATTGTTAGGAAGGAAAAAATATATAAACACACATATATGTGTTATATACATACACAGATACATATATGTATTATAAACACACAGATTTTCCTTCAGTTTCTATCCAGGTGTTGATCCTCGATAATATTCCATATGGCCAGGTGTAAGCAATAAAACCAGTATAGAGTGCTGCTCTCAGTATGTCAGAGTTGGATCAGAGGAGAGTTACTTGAAAGTGTTTAATGAAGAGATGTTTCTGCTGCTTATGCCCAAACTATTCTGGCTTGACTGCAGGAAGATTTGTACTCTATTGAATTCTATACTGGAGATTATTACAGTTTGGCCTTGGAACACTATTTAACATTTTGAATGATAACACATTGCATTAGATGGGGGCTCCATTCTGTGTACATAGGAGAAAAAAAACTTGGTGTCTTACCCCCTCCCCCATTTAATCCTTTAGCAAGACGTAAGGGTTCAATGATCAGAGTGTATTTCAATCCCACAATTTATTTCCACCTTCCCTCTTACTATTTTGGTTCAAGCCACTGTCATCAGCTTTAGGCTACATTATTGTAGTAACTGGTCTCCTTGATTCTGCCCTTGCTACTTTTGGCTCCTCTCTCAGTTCCAGCAGCTGGAAGGCACATAACCCTGCAACGGCTTCCTGCTTCACTCAGAGTAAAATCCAAAGTCCTCACCTTGTTTTAATATCCTCTATGGTCTGGCCTAGTTACCTCCTAGCTGACCTTATTTTATACTAATCTTGCTTCCTTTGTTCCAGACCTACCAGCCTTCTTGTTATGATTGAAATACCTTAGTCATCTTTATCCCTCAGATCCTTTGAGCTTCCTATTACTTCTGCTGAAATACTCTTTTCCCACATAGGTACATGGCCAGCTGTCTTGTCTCTTTCATCTTGACTCAGATGAGAACCCTCTGGTCATAGTTTTAAATAAAACTGCCAAGCCAGTCAACCAGCTTACATAATTTGCCTTATCTGGATAAAGCTGAAGAGCTATAGTGTGGCAAGATATCAGAAGGCCTGGGATACTATACAGATTTTACATTTTTTTACATAATATCATTGAGGAATCATTGAAGGGTTTTTAAATAAAAATGCAGGGACACCTGGGTGGCTCAGTAGGTTCACATCTGATGACTCTTGGTTTCAGCTTAGGTTATGACCTCAGGGTCATGAGATTGAGCTCTGAGTAAGGCTCTACACCTATCTTAAGATTCTTTGTCTCCTGGGATGCCTGGGTGGCTCAGTTGGTTAAGCAGCTGCCTTCGGCTCAGGTCATGATCCCAGGGTGCTGGGATCAAATCCCGCATTGGGCTCCTTGCTCAGTAAGGAGCATGATTCTCCCTCTCCCTCTGCCGATCCCCCTGCTTATGGTCCCTCTCTCTCTCTCTGTCTCTCTGACAAATAAATAAATTAAAAGGAAAAAAAGATTCTCTGTCTCCCTCTCCATCTCCTCCCTAGCAAATAAAATAAAATTTGAAAATGAGAATACCAAAGGGGCACCTGAGTGGCTCAGTCGTTAAGTGTCTGCCTTTGGCTCAGGTCTTGATCCCGGAGTCCTGGGATCCAGCCCCCCATTAGGCTCCTGGCTCAGCAGGAAGCCTGCTTCTCCCTCTCTCACTCCCCCTGCTTGTGTTCCCTCTTTAGCCATGCTTCTCTCTGTCAAATAAATGCAAAAATTAGTTTTCCAGTGTAGAAAGATCAGTAGGGCTGCAACTGGGAGAATAAATTAGAGAGTAGGTATGATGAAGCATTAGAGGCTCTGTTAGTAGCTGAGAGACACCTGTGGCTGCTTTATGGCAGTGTAGTAGGAATGAGGGGAGATGGCCTAATTCAGGTTTTTTTAGGACTATTCAAGGAATCAGATTCTTGGGATAAGGTGAGTTTTGGTTTGCACTTATTTATTAAAAGTTGAAAGTGGTGGGGTGCGTGAGTGACTCAGTCAGTTAGTTGTTCTCACTTGGTTTCAGTTTAGGTCATGATCTTGTAGTTGTGGGATCAAGCCCTGTGTGGGGCTCTGCACTCAGTGCAGTCTGCTTCAGATTCTTTCTCCTTCTCTCTCTCTCAAATGAATAAAATTTTTAAAGAAAAAGTTGAAAGTGAAGTTTTCTAACAGTTTCATATATTTCTTAGAAACCAAAGATAAGTGTCTTGTCTTATCTTAAGAAAAATATTTGCAGTTCATAAACATATGCATGATAATTGAAGGCATGACATTAGATGTAATCACTTAAAGGGAGAATATACAGAACAAGAATGGAGGAGGGCCCTAAATAATGCCATCAGTTAGGGGACAGGTGGAATAGAAGGAGCTAGCAAAGGGGAGGAAAAAGTAATGGTCAGACTGTAAATCAGAACCCAAAGAATCTAAAATACAGGGGGAAATTATGTTTAAAGAGGAGAAAGTTGTCAAGATTGTCAAATGCTGCTTGTGCATCCAACAAATGAAGACCGAAAAGTATCTGTTAGATTTTTCAGTGTAGATGTCTGGGATGACCCTGATTTTGTAAACAGTTTCAGGAGAGTGATGGAGGTGGGAAACTGTTGGCAGTAGGTTGCTTATAGAGAGGAGTAAGGAAATGAAAAATTGCAATTTTGGATGAGTTAAACTGCAAAAAATACATTAGACAAAGGACAGATACTGAAATGCAACATGGGCTTAAGTTTGTTTTGTTTTGCTTCATTAAATTTAAAGAATCTTGAGCATATTGAAAGGCTGATGTAATTAAGATAGTGGAATGGGTGATAACCAATAGACCTAAATCTTCAAAAAAAACAGGGATGGAATCCAGAAAGTAAGACAGAGCATTCCTATATAGAACGCACACTGCAGAAAATGAAGGTGAGAGTGACAAACCTGATTTCAATTATGGCAGGAAGACGGAAGGGACCTAGAAAAAGATTGAGGGAGTAGGGAAGCTTGTTAATACAGGTTTTATGTAGGTGACCAAAAAGCTTTATCTTTTCTGGAGGATGAAAGATGTGACATTTGTTCTTATGTGACTTTAGGAAGAACACACACAAAGATAGGTTTTTACAGAAGAGATAAAATCCAGCTCTTAACTTTGTTCAATGATAGCTACAGAATTCCTCCGTGAGGACAAGGTAATAAGTTTGATGCTTCTTTGACACTCTTTTTGCTATTCATAATTTCCTCATTTGAATATTGGTACCTGTGCTTAGGACCTGTTGAGACAGAAAAGGAAACTGGCCATGAAGTTCTGACTTTTACATGCCCACCAATACTTTACTGCGTCTTAAAGTATTGGAACAAAATGACGACCAAATTATGCCTTCAGGCATAATTTAATAATGCCTTCTTTTAATTTGCTTTGGAGCTATATAAATTACCCTCTAAAGGGACTGTGGATCATAGGAAGATTTCTTATCAGCTAATTCCTTAGTCAATTTCTATCCTCAACGAATGTGCTCAGTAAACTAACTGTATCAGGAGCTATTGATTAAAGCAATTTCGGTGCAAATTGGTGATTAATTTAAAGGGAAAGAATGTGGATAATTGTCACAATTGTGCACTTTGTTTACTTGTAGATCCTGGCTTGAATGTATTGCCACCTACTTCCGCACGACACAATCTTTTAAATTATTCATAAACACTGTAGAGTGTACCAGCATTCAAACTGCAGGTATTTTAATCCATATAAAGTGTGAGAGTGATTTGAATATTTTATCAGACTAGACATAACAAAGGAAACTACAGTTCAAATTATATATTTATATAAATTTATTATATATAATATATATACAATATAATTACCTAGGTTACTTTATATATATATAGTAAGTGAGGCAATTTTGATGGAAGGAACAAAGTTTAAATATATAAAGTTATTTATAGCCTCCCTATAATCAAAAGGGCTCTCATACAAAGAGACATACAGATTTTGTTGCACAAACATGAGCTTGCTAACTAACATGTGTATAATTTTGCATTTTCTAAGCTGTATATCAAAAATATTAAAATACTCTCAAGTGAGGATTCAGAGTGCTATTTGTAAATTTGTGTTTAGGCTCTGGTCCAAAAACATTACATTTCCTCTTATGTAAGCTGCTTCCATAATGATTGCAGATACATTGTTGATAATCCTTGACAACACATAGAGACTAAAATCTTGAGAAAGATAGTTGTCTTGAATTTCATGGAGAGATCTGTGGGTTTTAGAAGGTTCATAGTGGGCAAAGATGCTAAAAAGATTATCCAAGAGGTACTGATTGCAGTTCCTTCACAGAATAAGTATAATAAGAACCATATGAGGATTTGTATCTGGGGTCATAGGCACATAAGTGTTAGTTAAAGACATGAAAATTTGAGGCAGTTAGGAGAACAAAAGTGTACTTCATATTCACTTCTTAGATTGGAACCAAATAAGAGACAAGAGTCGGACAGATGGGGATAGAAATTACAGCTTTGTGGATCAAGGGCTATATGGCCATAGTGGGCTCCCTAATACTTTGCTGTGGAATTAGATATCCTCCTAGTAACATTCACAGCTGGACAGTGGACAGACTTCTCCATAGGGGCAGGCCAAATGTCACAGGACAAATCAGAATTTACCATCCTCCTGAATGGCGGTTTCAAGGAGGAAGAAAAATGGGTCTGTGCAGATGTTGTGCAAATCCTTAAATTCACTCTTTCCTCCATAGAGGAGAGTAAATGAAGGATGAGGTACTGGTAGGAATGGTAAGGAGAGGCAGGAATATTATTATAGTAGAAGTTCCTCTGCATGGAAGCAGGAGGATAGGAAAAAAAGGTTTGCTGGAATGAGTGGAGGAGGCTCCTTAATAATACAAGAACTGAAGGTGGCTTAGCAGAGAGTCAGGTGATTATGGATATTTAAAAAATAGTCTAGAATATTGCCTCTGCGCGGAGCCATCTCATACATTCCCACCCCTACCTGAGAGCTATCACGTGTAGTGCTTTCATACTGTTCTCATAGTGAGAACTTTTCAATCAAGTCAAGCTTGTGTCTCAGGTTAGGACAATTAATACAAGCAAATGATCATTGTTTAATAAGTATTAGCTTCTACACCATCTTTTTCATGTATAAGAAAAATTATGTGCAAATGGTGGCCATTGGGAAGTATGCTGTCTTTGAAAAGAAGAGAGTTGAAGAGTTCTTTGTTTTTTTTAAAGATTTTATTTATTTGACACACAGAGAGAGAGATCACAGATAGGCAGAGAGGCAAGCAGAGAGAGAGGGGGAAGCAGGCTCCCTGCTAAGCAGAGAGTCTAATGTGGGGCTCGATCCCAGGACCCTGAGATCATGACCTGAGCCAAAGGCAGAGGCTTTCACCCTCTGAGCCACCCAGGCGCCCCAAGAGAGTTGAAAATTTCTTGATAAGAATAATAGAATAAGATGAGAAAGGTGATTCCATTTCACAAAAGGTCTTCATTCCTACTGAGGTTTTTAGTGTGTTTTTGCTTTTTGGTTTCTGTGTTTCTGTGTTTCATGTTTGTATTATAATTATTGTTATTAATATCACTATTATTATAGGGAGCAATATAAGAGTTTTTTCCCAGAAAGACAAACAGGGCAGCCATATACATAAAATGGATTGGATTGAGTAAAAACAAAACAAAATATAGAGAGACTATGTAAGAGATCTTCAGAGAAACAGAAAAAAATATGTATATGTGTGTGTGTATGATATATACCGTATTTTTATAATAAGGAATTGACTCATGTGTTGATGTGATCATGGAGGCTGAGAAGTCCCATGATTTGTCATCTATCTGCAGGCTAGAGACTTGAGAAACTTGGTAATAGAAATTCAGTCAAGTCCCAGGGCCTGACAGCCAGAGTTACAGGTGATATAAATTCCAATCTGAGGGCCAGAGAAGACTGATGTTCTAACTCAAGCAGGCAGGCAAGAAGGGAACAAGTCTTCTTTCCTCTGCTCTTTGTTCTAGTCAGAATGATGTCAGTCACACTAGGGAGGGTAATCTGCTTTACTAAGTCCACCAATTCAAATGTTTATTTCATCCAGCATATAGAAAAAGCCAGAAATAATGCTTAGCATGGGCACTCCCATGACCCGATCAAGTTGACTCCATAAAATTAACCATCAGAGATTAAAAACAAACAAACAAACAGTTTAAAGAACATTATAGGAAAGCCTCAGTATAAGCTTAAATATGATTACAGGCAATCAGAACAAGAAGACTTAAATAATAGGAAGCATATAATGAGTTGGAAGATATCTACTAAATAGTCTGTTCGATTCTGTGATGGTTTTCTTGAAGAACTTCACGTTAGAAGTTTTACAGGGTCATAGCTGAGTTCCAAGATCCTAAAGCGCAGAAACCAGATGCTGGGGAAGAAAGTCAGGAGAGCAGGAATTAATTTCGGGCTTAAAAGAGCGTGGATGTTTGTAGAGGCCACAGAGCAGCATTAGCTGCCTCTATTTTGTTCCTCATGCATTCTGCACATCCACATCACCCTCCTTGAAACCTAGGATTGTAATTTCTTGTTCACAGGTTAGTTCCTACTTCATGGTTACCATCTTCTGTGAGCTGAATAGAGAGCTGAAATAAATAGGGCACCTCGGGACTGGAAGAGTCACAGAGCCTTCAAGAAGAATTCGGGAAGGATATTGTAGGAACAGCGAACTACATGTGTAAATCTCTGCATGTGAAAGGCATGGTATCTTGTAGGATGGCAAGAATTTTAGGGAAGAAATTAGAAAGGCGAAAGGTATGGCTAGAGAGCGGGATAAGGTAGAATGTGTGTTAGCCCGCCATGCTGCTTGATGGCTCTAAGCAGGCAGAGGTGTTCTCTGGGTTCCTCAGCGGCATCATTATCATATCCTGCTGGGTGGGTTCTCCTTCTAGAATCTTAGTAACTCCACTTTAGCCCCTCTAGGGTACATAAGTTACCCCCAGTTTATTTTCTATCTTAATGAAAATGTTACTCTTTTCATGTAGGTGCAAAACAAACAAATTTGTTTTATCTAGTAATATTTACAGAGTGGCTTTCATGTTAGAAAGTGTCCATCAGGGGCGCTTGGGTGGCTCATTTGGTTAAGTGACTGCCTTCGACTCAGGTCATGATCCCGGAGACCCAGGATCAAGCCCCACTTTGGGCTCCCTGCTCAGCGGGAAGCCTGCTTCTCCCTCTCTCACTCCCTCTGCCTGTGTTCCCTCTCTGGCTGTGTTTCTCTCTGTCAAATAAATAAATAAAATCTTAAAAAAAAAAAAAGAAAGAAGAAAGAAAGTGCCCATCAGTTACTATTCCTCTCTCTGGAGGGTTTGGGGATGAGGAAACAGGTGGTAAATTAGACCCTATAGAGCACCTTGTACTGTTTTATAGCCAGTGAAATATGGATGGCTGGCCTAGACTTCTATAGAAATTTAAATCCACATGTCCTGGGTTTATATAACCCTGTTGCTCGGGTTAGCAGCAAAGTAAGAATTTCTCTTTTTTAATAGCATTCTGCATTTTAAACAGGAGACTGTATCATATGACATAATAATTCTTAAATCAAAATTTTACGGCCTTTATAGAGGGGAAAGAGAAAAAGTCAACAGCAAGTTGTGTGCACATAAGTTACGTTTCAGTCACATGTATTTCTGTTTTTTTTTTTTCCTCCTGCTAGAATCGGTATTATACTCCTTAATCAGCAAATATTAAGCTGTGTGTTTCTTTGGAGTGCTCTTCTAGAATTACCTTTGTTGTATAAACTTAAGAGTCTCCACTTCTTCACAAATGGAACTTCACTGCGATGTAATGGGGGTTTCTTTGCTTGCCAAAGAAAATAATATGATTTTCTACACAGAATTTAACTTTCATAATTTCAGTGTCTTCATCTACTTCTTTGAGACACAGTTTTTTTCCTGAACAATGCATATTTCCAATTTCTGACCCAACTTTTCTGATCTGGAAAATTCAAGTTATCCCATCACATCTTCTTTTGCTGTAAAGAGTATGAGAACCTTAGAATCCCTTGGCCAGACTTGCCTAGCCTAACATGAGGGAAGATGAGAATAGTGTGCTCACCTGGCCCCCTTCTTCAAATGATTATTCCTGGTTGTTCTCAGCTAACCTGGATGTGCCTCTTGCAGGAAACATGCCAAATAATCTGCTGTGGTTTGCAAGCTCGCAATTCTCCAAATTTGTCTGAGAAGATCCAGTGGAGAGGGGGGCATCCATTATAATAATGATACAGAGTGTACTGTTTTCTGCAAATTTAGTCAGATGTTGTCTGTTGGCTCCAGATATTCCCATTGTTAGACTGTAATTCCAGGCAAACTTTTTTTTTCTGTGATATTTTAAAATTAAGAAAATACTTTCATGTATTTGCTAAAAAGTAGAATTAAAGAAACCTTTAATTCTACCATTAGATAAAGGTACCTTTAATTCTACCATCACTATACCCTAATAATTGTGGAGTCAGCATCTTTTATTCACTTAAAAATGCATTATTTGATAGTAATTTAATCAAATGTTATTACAAGAACACCTGATGTCTCAGTATCTCAAAGTATACAAAGTTGAATATAAAAATACCCACCTCATAAAGTTGACGCAAGGATTAACTGAGAAAACATAGTTGACACGAACAACGCAAGGATTAGGGTGTTGACCCCCCTACACAATCAAATATCCATGTATAACTTTGACTCCCCAAAATCTTAACTACTAATAGCCTAATCTTTTTTTTTTTTTATTTAAGAGAGGGAGATAGAGAGGGGGACAGAGGGCAGAGGGTGAGCGAGAGAATCTGAAGCAGCCTCCACGCCCAGCACAGAGTCAACGCAGGGCTTGCTCTTGCAACCTGAAATCATGATCTGAGCCAAAATTGAGAGTGGGACACTTAACCAACTGAGACAGCCAGGTGCCTGGTCTTGATTGGAAGCCTTACCAATAATAGAAACAGTCAATGAATACATATTTTCTGTGTCATATGCATTATATGCTGCACTTTTACAATAGGATAAGGTAGAGTAAATAAAATGTTTTTAAGAAAATCATAAGAGAAAATACATTTATAGTACTGTGTTTATCCCCCCAAAAATCATGTATAAGTGAAAACACACTGTTCAAATATGTGTTATTTGAGGGTCAACTGTACACAAATTACTATGAATATGGCCTGGCACAGAGCACATACTTTAAAATATTACTGTGTTATTGTTAACATATTTGGAGATTATAATACTGCAGGTTTATTATATCAGTGCTTTTCAAACTTTTTTGATTGTGACCCCCATTAAAGGATATTTGGCGTTAAAAAAATTTACTCAATATACACACATGTATAACTTAAAAGTTTCAAGAAATAAAACACTTATTATATGTGATACATTCTCATTTTTTAAAAAAAAGTAATTCCAGTATAGTTAACATACAGTTTTATATTAGATTCAGGAGTGGAACATAGTGATTTAGCTCAGTGTTTATATGATAAGTGTTAATTCTCTTTACCTATTTTACCCATCCCCTCATTCACCTGCCCTCTGGTAACCACCAGTTCCCTCTCTATAGTTAAGAGTTTTGAGTTGTCTCTTTTTTTCTTTGTTAATTTGTTTTGTTTCTTAAATTCCACATATGAGTGAATCCTATGGTATTTGTCTTTCTCTGACTTACTTCACTTAGCATTATACTTAATCTCTTGCTCCGTTCATGCTGCTGCTACAAATGGCAAAATTTCATTATTTTTTATAGCTGTGTAATATTCCCCCCCCGTGTGTGTGTGTGTGTGTGTGTGTGTGTGTGTGTGTGTGTGTGTGTGTGAAATTACTTTTATTCATTCATCTGTTGATGGACACTTGGGCTGCTTCCATAATTTGACTTTTTCATATAATGCTCCAATAAACAGGAGTGCTATATGTTTTTAAGCTACTATTTTTATATTCTTTGGGTAAATACCCAGTGTAGAATTACTGGATCATATTGGAGTTTTATCTTTAATTTTCTGAGGAACTTCTGTACTGTTTTTTACAGTGGCTATGCCAGTTTGCATTCCCACCAACAGAGCAAGAGGGTTCCTTTTTCTCCACATTCTTACCAATACTCATAGTTGCTTATATTTTTTATTTTAGCTATTCTGATGGCTGTGAGGTGATATCTCATTGTGGTTTTGAGTTGCATTTACTTGGTGATGAATGATGTTGAACATCTTTTCATATGTCTGTTGACCATCTGTAGGTCTTTGGAGAAACGTCTGTTCATATGCCTATTTTAACGGGATTATTTTGTTGGTGTCAAATTGTGTAAGTTCTTTATATATTTTGGATATTAATTCTTCATCACATATGTCATTTGAAAATATCTTCTCCCATTCAGTGGGTTGTCCTTTAGTTTTGTTGATTACTTCTTTTGCTGTGTAGAAGATTTTTATTTTGATAGTTTATATTTACTTTTGTTTCCCTTGCCGAAGGAAAGATACCTAGAAAAGTGTTGCTATGACCCATGTAAGAGAAATTGCTGCTTGTGCTCTCTTCTGAGATGTTTATGGTTTCAGGTCTCATGTTTTGGTCTTTAATCCATTTTGAGTTTATTTTTATATATGGGAAAGGAAAGTGGTCCAGTTTTATTCTTTTGCATGTAGCTCTCCAGTTTTCCCAACACCATTTGTTAAAGAAACTATCTTTTCCCCATTGCATAATCTTGCTCCTTTGTCAGGGATTAAATGACCATATAATCATAAGTTTACTTCTGGATTCTCTGTTCTGTTGATCTGTGTATATGTTTTCTTGTGCCAGCACCATACCTTTGTTTACTACAGCTTTGTAGTATTATCTTGAAGTCTGAAATTATGATGCCTCAGCTTTGGTTTTCTTTTTCAAGATTTCTTTGGCTAATCAGGGTCTTATGTGGTTTCATACAAATTTTAGGATCATTTGTTCTATTTATGTGAAAAATGCTTTTGGTGTTTTGATAGGGACTATATTAAATCTGTAGATCGCTTAGGGTAGTATGGATATTTTAACAATATTCTCTCAATCCATGTGCATGGCATATCATTCCATTTCTTTGTGTCATCTTCAATTTTTTTCATCAGTGTGTTAACAGTTGTTTTTAGTGTATAGATCTTTCCTTGGTTAAATTTATTCCTAGGTACTTTATTACTTTTGGTACAACTATATATGGGATTGTTTTCTTTCTTTTTTTTTTTTTTTTAAGATTTTATTTATTTGACAGAGAGAAACACAGCCAGAGAGGGAACACAAGCAGAGGGAGTGAGAGAGGGAGAAGCAGGCTTCCCGCCGAGCAGGGAGCCCGATGTGGGACTCGATCCTGGGTCTCCAGGATCATGACCTGAGCTGAAGGCAGTCGCTTAACCAACTGAGCCACCCAGGCGCCCCTGGGATTGTTTTCTTAATTTCTCTTTCTGTTTGCTTCTTTGTTAGTATGTAAAAATGCAGTGGATTTCTGTGTATCGATTTTGTATCCTGTGACCTTACTGAATTCATTTATCAGTGCTAGTAGGTTTTTGGTGGAGTTTTCTGTATATAGTATCATGTCCTCTTCAAATAATGGCAGTCTTAATTCTTCTTTACCAATTTGGATGCCTTTTATTCCTTTTTCTTGTCTGATTTTTGCAGCTAAGGCTCCCAGTACTATGTTGAATAAAAATAGTGAGAGTGGACATCTTCATCTTGTTCCTGATTTTAGGGCAAAGGCTCTCAGTTTATTATTTTTTTTCAATTGAGTATGATGTTAATTGTAGATTTTCCATATATGGCCTTTATTATGTTAAGATTTGTTCCCTCTAAACCTACTTTGTTGAGAGTTTTTATCATGAATGGATGTTGTGCTTTGTCAAATGCTTTTTATTTATCTATTGAAATGATTTTATGGTCCTTTTCTTTTGTTGATGTGATGCATCAAATTGGTTGATTTGCAAATAATCAACTCTACTTGCATCCCTGGAATAAATCTCACTTGATTGAGGTGAATGATTTTTTTTAATGTATTGTTGGATTTGGTTTGCTATTATTTCAGTGGGGATTTTTACATCTGTGTTCCTCAAAGGTATTGGCCTGTAGTTCTGTCTTTTGTGGGGTCTTTATCTGGTTTTGGTATCAGGGTAATGCTGGTCTCATAGGATGAATTTGAAGGCTTTCCTTTCTCCCCATTTTTTGGAATAGTCTGAGAAAAATAGGTATTTACTCTTCTTTAAGTGTTGGTAGAATTTACCTGTGAAGACATCTGGTCCTGGATTTTTGTTTTGGGGGAGTTTTTTGATTACTGATTTAATTTATTTGCTGGTAACTGGTGTGTTCACCTTTTCTATTTCTTTCTGATTTAGTTTTTGGAGGCTATATGTTTCTAGGAATTTATCCATTTTATCTAGATTGTCCGTTTCTGTGGCATTGCTTGATATTTCTCCCCTTTCATTCAGTTCTGATTTTGTTTGAGTCTTCTCTCTCTCTCTCTCTCATTGAGTCTATCTAAAGGTTTATCTTTTTTTTTTTTCATCTTTTTAAAGATTCAGCTTCTGGTTTCATTGATCTGTTCTATTGTTTTATTTTAGTTTTTATTTTATCTTATTTTTTTATTTCTGCTCTAATCCTTATTATTTCCTTCCTTCTACTGATTTTGGTTTTGTTCTTCTTTTTCTAGCTCCTTTAAGTATAAGGTTGGGTTGTTCATTTGAGATTTTTCTTGCTTCTTGAGATAGGCCCATATAGCTATAAACTTTTCCCTTAGGACTGCTTTTGTGACATCTCAAAGATGTGGGACCAAATTGTTTTCATTTTCATTTGCCTTCATGTACTTTTTTACTTCCTCTTTGATTTCTTGATTGATGTGTTCATTCTTTAGTAACGTGTTATTGAACCCCTATGTATTTGTGTTTCTTCCAATTTTTTTTTTTTTTTTTGGTTTGTATGGTTGATTTCTAGTTTCATAGTGTTTTGGTTAGAAAAAAATGCCTGGTATGAGTTGATCTTTTTGAATTTGCTGAGATTTATTTTGTGGCCTAATATGCCATGTGTTCTGGAGAATGTCCCATGTGCACTTGAAAAGAATGTGTATTTTGGTGTTTTAGGATGGAATGTTTTGAACATATCTGTTAGATTGATCTGGTCTAATGTGTCATGCAAAGCCATTGCTTTCTTCTTGATATTTCTGTTTGGATAATCTGTCCAGTGATGTAAATAAGGTGTTAAAGCCTTCTACTATTATTGTATTACTTTCAATTACTTCCTTTATGTTTGTTTTAGCTTCGTTATGTATTTGAGTTCTCCCGTATTGGGTGCATAAATATTTACAGTTGTATCTTGTTGTTGGATTGTCCCCTTTATGGTTATATAGTATCCCTCTTTGTCTCTTGTTAGTCTTTTTTTAAAAATCTATTTGTTTTATGTAAGTATTGTTACCATGTCTTTTTACTTCTGTTTGCATGATATATACTTTTCTAGCCCTTCTGTTTCTATCTACGTGTGTCTTTGTTCTGAAATGAGCCCTTACAGGTAGCAATTAGATGGGCCTTGACTTTTTAAACATTCTGCCACCCTATTTTGATTGAAATGTTTAGTCCATTTATATTCAGAATAATTATTGATAGGTATGTAGTTATTATCATTTTGTTATTTTCTGATTGTTTTTATGGTTCCTCTCGGATACGTTCTTCTCTTGCTGTCTTCTCTCATGGTTTGCATGCTTTTTTTAGTGATATACTTGCATTCCTTTCTCTTTATTTTTTGTATATATGTTACTGGTTCTTAAATTATGGTTACCATTAGGTTTATGCATAGCATCTTAGGCATATAGCAGCTTATATTAAGTTGGTGGTCGCTTAAGTTTGAACCCAGTCTTTATTCCTTCCCCCACACTTTAGGTATATGGTGTCATACTTTACAACCTTTCATTTTGTTATTCCTTTGACTTATTTTTATAGCTATGCATGTATTTTAGCTATTGAGAGTCTGGTCTGCATCTTCAGGTTGTTTTCTGGGTTATTACACTGATATTGGTGTTTTTTGGAGAGAGAGTGAGGACATGCACACACCCACCTGCGTTGTAGGGGAGGGACTGAGGGAAAGGAAGAGAGAGAATCTCAGGCAGACTCCTGCTCAGCATGGAGTCCTACTCCGGGCTCAATCCCATGACCCTGAGATCATGACTGATTGGAAATCAAAAGTCTGATGCCAAACCAGCTGAGCCACCCAGATGCCCCAGCCATCAATTTATTTAAAGAACAAAAAAACCCCAAACCTGGCAGTTACCACTGTAACATGGCATCTCTTAGACAAGCTGAAAAAGTCATTTGGAGAGGAAAGGAATAAAAGCATAAACTTGAGCTCTAAAAAGTGAGAGAAGCTTTTTCTTCCCATTCCTCCTCCCCCCAACCTCTGGCACGTTGAGGAATGGAAGGAAAACAAAATGCCAGTCTTGGGAATTGAGTTTTGCATGACTATGACTTTACCCGACTGCTAACTGGCTCAGGAGCAATGTGCTATGCACACTGTGTTAAGATGAGCCATATATAGTTTTGGAGATACAGATGAAGGCATTCTGTGTTTGGAAGAGTTAAGAAGATTATCTGTCTATTCAATCACTCTCTACATTTGCATGGACACACACAGATGAGTAATTGATCAGGGACAAATAGAGATGTAATGCTATGGAAATTCAAAGAAAGGAAAAATTTGAAAGTAATCCTGGGCGTAGAATGCTCAAGTGTGTTGGGGCACCTGGGTGGCTCAGTTGGTTAAGCGACTGCCTTCGGCTCAGGTCATGATCCTGGAGACCCGGGATAGAGCCCCACATCGGGCTCCCTGCTCGGCTAGAAGCCTGCTTCTCCCTCTCTCACTCCCCCTCCTTGTGTTCCCTCTCTGGCTGTGTTTCTCTCTGTCAAATACATAAAATCTTTTAAAAAAAAGAATGCTCAAGTGCGAAAGGGACTTAAATTCATCTAGGTTCTAGGATTACCGGCCACCTTGTGGATGAGTTATGTCCTTAGTCTTGCCTTATACTTTAAGAAACTTATGAAGAAATTGATGATTTTTACATGTGAAACAAAAAGATTTTATTTCTATAATTGCTTACAATCAGATACTTCTATCATTTATTTCCCCTTGGGCATGAGATTTGGTGTTACAATTAAATAGAAGACACTTGTAAGTAATCAATGTAGAGTCATGTAGAGTTCATGCAGCCAATCTGACACTCTTCTTGGGCTATTGTGGCAGCAAGTTCACCTGGGTCATGGATATGTAAGATCTGGCCGAATAGCTGTGCTTATAGGAAATGAAAACAGTGGTATTTTCAGGGCAAGGGGAATACCTAAAGTCTGGTACCTAGATTAATGATCATATTTGTGTCATATCAAAATATTGACCTTTTCAAGAAGCAAATGATTTCAGTAAAGGTTAGGTGACTTCTCTGTAATATATAAATCCTAAAGTGAAATGGCATTTTGTAAGATGAGAGGAAGAAACCGCTTCTTTTCCCTCATTCATGATTACGTATTTATGGTTTACAAGCCCAAGCACAGAGCAGTAATGAATAATCTCTAGCTACAATAGTAGACAGCGGACTGTAATATTAGTGTTTAATACATCTGATCAGCCCATCACCCAGGGACGTAAATGGACCTGTCATTCTGTATGAGGCTGTCATCATTCTCTTCGGTTAAAGGTACCATTTATAATGGTCCCAGTAATCAGAAGCAAGGTAATCTAGAAACATACCACAGACACGAGATCTGTAGTTTTCCCCATCCATATTTACATGGTTTCCTGCATAAAGATTTCTTTTGAACATTTCTCTTCATGTATTGACATCTTGGCTGAAAAGAAGATTCTAGCCAAGCATGTTTGTTTGTTTGTTTGTTTGTTTTTTGCTAGCTAGTGGACTTAAAAATAGACAGTTTCTGGTGACCAAAAAAAGAAATCAAAATAAAATAAGTGAGCCCCTCACAGATAGTCTTGAGGCTTTTACTGGTGTGAATACAAGGGTGGGAAGTAAACCGTTTTTCTCTCAGCTGGGATATTCACATATATATTGGCCTTTGACCACATTTCTCTTGTTTGGATTTGTTACCCATGAAATAAACCTGGAGCTTGGCAGAGTTATCTGTTGTCACTGGAGTCACTGGCCTCTGCAGATTCTTACCTGGGTTATATCACCCGCTAGCGTTTGGTTTTTCCTTAACAAAAATTACCTTGTTTAGTACCTACACTGGGCCATGTGTTATAGCTTCACATTTACTATTTCACATAATCCTAATCATAGTCTTACCTAGTAGCCAGTCCGAGTGCCCCTTTCCTGATGAGGAAATTGAGAATGTTAAAATATAACAGTGTAAGTATGAAATTAATATAAAGGAAAAGAACTATAAGAATAGAGTTTTATAAATGAGTAACATCAGACTTAGGATTGAAGTAGCCTTTAAGAACCTTTACTTGGGTCATATGAATGCCATGTTCACCTGGGATGTTGATACAACAGTTAATCAGTAGGATTCCTTTGAACTCTGGGTTGTGTTATTCAAGAGTAGGCACTTGGTGTTCTTCTGTAAGCACCTTTATTTATAGTACATGGAATAGAGGACAGACCCATGGTTTGAAATGACTGAAACACAAAGTCATCAAAAGTTCTTTGCTTATGTGTTT
>PITA01023379.1:0-13946 GCA_004023965.1 Spilogale gracilis
GGACTGTCCCTGAGCTGTGACCCACTGATTCCGCGGTCCACCTGACGGCGACCTTGTGAGTCTGACTCCTTTCTCACAGTGCCTCCCTACTGAACACTCACTTCTCCACGTTTTAATCACGTCTTGACTCCGAGAGGACCTCACGCTACTCCTGGCAGCCTATCAGGTCGTGGTAAGGCAAAGCCCACGCCCTGCTCAGAGGGCAGGGGCCTGCTCTAGAATTTGTGCTGAATTAGAGCCTGGTGTCTGCGTGCCAGCAGTGTCCCTGGTGAACGCCAAGTCCCTCCTGACCAAGGTGGAGAAGACTGTGCTAGAGACCTGGGCCGAGAACACCCACTTACTGTGCTGGGGGGCGAGGAAGAGGGCGGGAGGCCAGAGACTCCCTTCCAGGCTCCTCGTGCCTTCTTTCCTCCCCTCCCCTCCTTCCTGTCCTTCATCTCCATCACCTGCCCGAAACCTGCACACATGTCCCATCAAATCAGCCCCAGTCTGGGGGTTGGGGGAGCGGGGTGGCCCTGAGCACATGTGGCTCGCAGCCTCATTCCAGAGTTAGGGGTGCAGAGAGGCAGGAAGGGCAGAAAACCCCGGAGAGCGGGGCAGGAACATGAGCGGAAACGAGGCCTGCTCTCCAGGAGATTCCAAGGCGCATCTGTGGGGCCTCCTGCCCAGAGTCCCACCTTCCTGCTGCCACTCAGACCAGATCGCCACCAGATCAGGACCATCATTTTGTGGGTCTTCTCCCTGCAGCACTGTTCTTTCTAAGTCACACTCCCACGGAGACCCCATCGGCGCTCTCCTGGCCGGACCTCCAAGTCTAGGTCTGTGGCTCGGCGATCGCAGCACCCACGTCTGATATGGTCTGCTCCCGACCTACCCCCCCGCCCCACACCTTCCTATGTGATCAGGCTGATGCACACACTCACTCTTCTGACACGACAGCCCCTAGTGCGTGCGTGCGTCCGGGCCCCGAGCTGCCTGCGGCCCTCCGCCGCCCTCCGCCCCGGGTCAGGCTCCCCAGACGGGCCGCGTGTGTCTCCAGGCTAGACTCCACAGTTGTGCGGGCCACATGCAAGCACTCAGGGCAGGTCTGAAGGCCGCTGTGGGACCCCACCAACCGCGCTGTGGCTGATGACTGAACGAACGGGCCCCCGAGCCCCCCGGACGACAGGTCTTATTGCAGGCGCGTCGCACGGACCTGAGGACTTTCTGGGCATCCACCAGACCGCGCAGGCGGCCACTGACAACCCTACACGCCCGCGAGGCCCATGTTCAAAGAGCTGCAGTCCCGGGCGGATGGGTGATGGGTGGAGCCCATGTACCCTCCTGGCAGGTGGGCGTGGCTCAGCCTCAGTTTGCACCTCCTCCCCACAGCCCGGGAACGTAGCCGTGCCCCCTCCCCCATGAGTGGCACCGCTGGCCACCTCTCCCTGCCTGTGGGAGTGTCATCTCTCTCTGTGCCACCTGCCCTCCTGGCCTGTTCTCTGGCCCTCCCACTGCCGCCCTGAGCCACTCAACGTCCCCTCCAGCCGATCCAGCATGCAGCTGCCCTCCCCTGCCGCAGATCCCATCTGCCATGCTCCTTCTTCCTGTGTCAACTGGGCACATTTTTATAGTCTTGCTTCCCACTCCTGTCTTCTGCTTCTCCTGTCTTCCTTCGGTTCCCCATTATGTGCACACGCTCGCTGGTGGACGTTCGGCAGTTTTCTGTGCTGGCTGTGCCTGCCATGTTTATTTCTGCTTCTCAGGGTGTAGTGGAGAACATCCCGAGGCAGGTGCTGGTCTGTGTCAGGATAAGCTCAGCCACTGAGGAGCACGCTGGGTCACCCCTTTGCCAGCCCCTCTGGGCAGCTCCCCCTCCCAACTCATTGCTCAGGGGTAAGTCACCCTGCAGGAGGTTCTCCCTGGGCTTTGGGTACAAGGGTGGGGGTGGCAGAGGAAGGCCGTGCAGCCAGCCCAACACTGTTAACCTCTCACCCAGGGTGCTGGGCTGACAGGGGTCACTGCTACAGGGACAAAGGAGCAAGTCCAAGCCTTCGTCCATGCTTGGAGCTTGGGCCCTCGGGGTCTCCCCATGGACCACACTTGTTTCGCTGCTTCTCTGGATTGTGTCTGGTAGAAAGCCCTGGAAAGCCCCCTTGCCGGCACCCCAAACAGCACGTGGCTGTGTGCTTCTGCTGCACCTCCTGGGCGTGTGCCCATCTCCCAGCGGCACAAGAGCCACTACACGGAAGCTTTTCAGCAAAACATAAAACGGAAAAGGAGGGAATGAGGGAGCGATGCATGGTCGGCAGCAGAGCCGTGATTTGGAGGCCAGAGCACGCCTGTCCCAGGGTGGTGGCCGTCAGCGAGACGGGGTCTTTAACACAGGCTCTACCATTTGGAGCATCCCACCCACGTCCTCAGTCATGGTCTCCAGAGTGCCGGATCGAACAAAGAGCGCAGAGGAAAGGGTCATGACAGGATCATGGTTCAGTCTACCACTAAGAATCAACAGGAAGCCACCTTGGGGTCAAACGGCTCTCTGCGTCATGACAGCCCAAGTTCCAGAATGATCAGGGCTGCTGCCTAGGACAGTCCCCCAGAGGACCGGTACGGAGAGGGTGGTCTCGGGAATCACACAACAGACCGCACACCCCACCCACCCAGCAGGGACGGAGAGGGGGTCTCGGGAATCACGCAGCAGACCGCACAACCCACTCACCCAGCAGGGACGACGCTTCTTTAACTCTCCGTGAGTAAAGCCTGAGCCTGGGGAGGCTGCGGTGACACCCAGCACCCGCGTCAGTAGAACCCAGGTCGATCCCTGGGATCCGTGTCCCCTGGGTCCCCGGGGGAAGGCCAGGTCACACGGGAGCCACTTACCAGCGCAGGGCGATTTTGATGGGGGTGGTGAGGCATGACGTGAACAGGTCGGCCGGGAGGTCGGGGATCATGGGCAGGAGCTCATTGGCCTCACAGGCTGCCAACTGAATGCAGTTCTTCATGGACGGGGGCAGGGGCATCTGAGCGAGGGGGTGGCTGGGGTTAATGGCGGCGACCTGCAGGGGAGAACAGAAAGGGAAAGCATGGCTTAGTGGTTGTGGACAACTACAGTGTCTGTTGGAAATGCGGCCCCGAAGCAAAGACTGACAGGGCAGCGCCCGGAGAGGCCGCCGTGGGGTGCCCTCCTGCAGCTCAGGGCCTTGTGCTGGCTACCATGGCCCTCCACCAGCACTGCCAGGTGGGCCTCCAGGAAGAACGTTCTCGCCACGGTTTTCCGTGTTAAGGTCCTTCCTGATGCCGCAACCACCCCAACATTCATGCGTCTTTCCCTCTGGGTCTCGCATCGTGTCTTAGCGCTTATTTTAAAATCCGGTCTTTAAACCAGCATCTCTTATTTTGTGTGCTCACTGACAAGGGAGGCTGTCTGGGGTAGAGAAGGCGAACGCCACCTCCCGCAGCGGGCAGACGGCAGACTCGCACCGTGTGCGCCCACGGCGGGGACGCTGCAAACACACCGGGGACCCCTGGCCTGCAGCCGAGCGGCTGATTCCAGGTTCCGCTAGCTTCACCTGACATCTCAAAAGGTTCTGCTAACAAGTTCTGTATTTAGCCTGTAACCGGGGAGTGGGACCCTCCTGTTTCATTTTGTTTTGATGCAGAATTTAATTTCTCCTTGAAGCAGGACTAGTAATCCTTGCTTGAGGTTTCCTCCGCGGAGCCTCTGGTCGCGGGGGCCCAGGAGTGAAGCCTGGAGCACCCTCGTGTTGTAGAGGAGAGGCACCGTGCTAGTTGCTGTGCACTGAAGGGCAGCCTCACGAAAAACAGCAGAATTCACCCAAATCTGGGACCCTCAGACAACCGAACCACCTCGGCCAACACGCAGCCTAGGAGCCCTTCCCCCACCACACAGGGAGCACACGCCCCACTCGGGTGGCAATCCGGTCCTCTGGTCCTCTGCCACAAGCTCCCTGGGGAAGGGCTTCCATGGCGGGCGGTGGGCCCCACAGGCCCCGCAGAGGCATAGAAGTGGAGGGGGCCCACCGGGAGCTGGGGACAGCACGGAGGCAGCAGGGTCACAGGTCACTAACATAACGAAAATTAAACCCTGGAAAATGGCGGGCGCGCAGGGCCCACACAACGTTCAGGACCTTGTCACCCACTCACCCACAAATAGCCACAGAAAGCTATTTGCCGTGGCCCGAACACAGGTGGTCCCCACCCCTCGAGTGTAGGGCGGTGACAGCATCCCCCACAGGCCCCCGCATAGTTCGTCCGAGCGTGAGGGCAAGTGGAGGGGTTCCTTGGGTGGCGCGCGCCGGAGAGGCAGGACTCCTTCCTCTCCCTGTGGACGGTCACAGGGCTCTGCGAGGAACGGGAGGGGCCGTGGTGAGTCATCGCCGGCCACCGCTTTGCATCCTGCCTGGCCCGGGCTGGCCGTGACTCCCGTGTGTGCTCCTCCCGGACCTGCCGACATCTCTCCGGGCTCTTTCCCAGGTACTATTTCACATGCTCTTGAAAAAGGCCCCATAAGGTCAGTTTTATTTCCGTTCACAGAGCTCTTTCACGATGAGGAAGCGGAGTCCCTATGGAATGGCGTGAGCGCCCCTCCCTCAGCCAGGTCACACGAGTATCGGGCTGCAGCAGGTTCCAGGCTGCGGGCCCCTCTGGATGCAGCTGAGACCCCCAGCCCGGGACGGGGCGGGCGCTGTGCGGGCTCTGCCGGCCCAGGCCTCCGGGGCTGCACGCACCCGCTCGCAGGCAGCACCCCGCGAGGACGAGAGGCGCCGCTACCGCCGGCACACCTGGCTCCTCACCTCATATTTCTCAAACGGAAGGTCACAGAGGTTGTAGTTTCATTACCAGCCCTTTCCGCAACAAGGGCATTATGCCCAGAATACAAACACTACTATACTTAATAATTAAAGATTGTAAGCTTTTAATAAAAATTACGACTTTTAGAGGAATGGTTTTTTTTAAGTGGTGTGGTGGTAAAATACAAATAATACGAAGTTTACCGTTTTAGCCATTTTTTGACTGTATGGTGCAGTGGCTCAGTCCACGACACCGAGCAGCCCTCACCAGAGACTGGGTTTTTAAGGCAAATGCGGGCACCTGGGGGGCTCAGGTTTCAACTCGTGGTTTTAGTTCAGGTTGTGATCTCAGGGTCGTCAGATCGAGCCCCAGGTCAGCTCTGCCCTCAGTGGGGAGCCTGCTTCTCCCTCTCCCTCTGCCTGCCTTTCTCCCTGCCCTCCCGCCCCCGCTCTCTCTCACACACACAATAAAGCAGAGAGGAAAGACAGCAGAGTGACACCCCAAATCCTCTCCTCACATCCCCTCTGCACTCGGCCAGCCGGCAGAGCACCTGTCCCAGGGCTGCTGTGATGCCCCTTCCCCCAGAAGGATGTGGGCACAGCCAGTGCCCTCCCGAGTCACACAGCAACATGGGGAGGCTGGCAGGTGGCAGGCTGTCGGGCAGACTGGGGCACCTGGAGGCCAGTGGGGACCGCTGGCAGGCTGTCGGGCAGACTGGGGCACCTGGAGGCCAGTGGGGACCGCTGGCAGGCTGTCGGGAGCGCCAGCGCCCACACCCAGAAGCACAAAGAGGCCGGACTTCAGTCATTAGGAGCAAGGCAGAGTCCACGTTCTCATCTCCCTTCAGGGATGTTTATTTTCACAGCAGGAGTCCTGGAGGTTCCCTCGTTTGAGCTTTCTGGTTTATGATTTGCTTCCATACTAAACTTCCTCTCTGACAGCTGAGGACAGAACACCAGGCCCTCCAGCCACAGGCACGGACACTGTGCTCTGCCCCCCTTGTGTCTTCACCGAGCACCTGAAATCTCATGCCCCCCCGGGACTGAGGCACCCACGTGTGCGGTGCCGGTCCTGCAGGGAGGTAGAGAGGAGAGTGTGTGCATGCCGGCCACCACGGTGGAGCTCGGTGGGTTTGGCGAGGCCTCCCCTGGCCGTGCTCCTGCGGCACTGCTGGGCAGCAAGTCTGCACGGTCTCCACCCTGCGCCTCACCAGCGTGTGGCCCAAAGCTTCCAGCCTCCTGGGCACAGGAGGAACTCCGTGGATGCTGAAGGGGGAGATGACAGGTACGTGGAGAAACCTCTTTACTCCAAATACATCCACTAAATATTAAATTTCCCAATTCAAAATAGGGATCGACAGAAACCCCGAAGCCTCCACAGGCCCCTCGCAGCGCGCCGCCACATAAACGGGAGAGGGTGGTAGGCCCAGCCGCGGACGACCTGCGGTGACAGGGCGTGGTCACGGGCCCTTCCTCCCACCACACCGTCGGCACCCAGAAGGCACACGGAAGGTCTGCTTCAGGGATCATTATGATGGGAACATTTTTTTAAAAATGACATTCAAGGCAAAGGATTCCACAATGAATCACTATTTTTCAGGCTGACCTAGGAAGACAAGCGCCTACCCTAACGGAGGAGTTATTTCCCACACGGTGTTTAGGTTTTGTATTCATCCAACACAGTGACCTTTCCATCGAACTTAATCTTTGGAAACAGCCTGCACGTTCAGTCACCACCAGCACCTCCAGGAACTCCGAAAGGCCACCCAGGCCCAGACGGGCACAGCGCCAGCTGCGAGCCACCACGCACCTTCGCCCAAGGGGGTTTCTCCGGGGAAACTAGAGACTCAAACCCAGGACACGATTTCAAGGTTCAAAACTCAGTGGAGCCTTCTGGAGGCTTTGGGAAGGGCCCAGAAAAGTCTGGTGATGTGATACACAGCAGATCCAACACAGACATCTGCTACGTGTCCCACACGTGCGGGTCACGTGGGGCGGGTGAGGGCCAGGAAGCACTCATCTCAGATGCACTGCGGCTGGGGCACCGGGGGCATGCCTGTGTCTCTCGTTTCCTTGAGAACTGCAACATTGTGCTGCTTCTTTTTCCTAGGGACATATACACGCACAAGACACCTACATAGATTCAGGGGCCTTTACCAGGTGCACCTGTGAGAATGACATCTACTCCGTAATGACCTGGGTTCTAGAAGCTTCTATGCTCAAATCAACAATGTCTGCTTTCTGTGGACATCTTGCAAAGTGCAGAGAGACCGAGATCCGTAAAGGACTGTGCGTACTGCTGACCCAGCTCCTTCTAGAGAATGTGCTGCCTCTATCACGGGACAGACACCGTACGGAGACCAGTAGCTAAAAGCTGCAGTAATTTCTCATAAATAAGTTACATAAGTCTCCATCAAATACTAGGTAGCAGTTTAATAGCCTCATGGTACCCACGGCTGGGGACGACCTCTGTCCAGGAGGGCAGTCATTCTTGCTGTATGAAGGCCTCTCTGATACCAAGGAGCCCTCAGAGGTGCCCATCAAAGGGCAAAAAGAGCCCCGTTAGAGTGAGACGGCCATGGTCACCCAGAGAGCTCACCCGAATGGACCGCGACTGTGCGACGCCTTTTAGCTGTTGGCAACTGCATAGCTGCTAACATAGAATCATGCTACACCTCAGTGAGGATGCTGAGTTCAATCCTACAACCCAATTCTACCCCGCAATGGCTGCTACACGGCCACCAAGGAAAGCCAAGGAGGCACTGAGGAATTCTGAAGCCTTCTACTTCAAGAGGAGAATTTCCATTTTTCTGGCTTAGTGGAGAGTGCTGCTATGAACACGGTGTGCACGTTTCTGTGTGAACATATGTTTTCGATTCTCTTGGGTACAAGCCAGGAGTGGGATTGCTGGGTCTCGCAGTGGCTCCAAGTCTAGTCGGTGCGGAGCTGGCGGGCTGTTTTCTGAGTGGCCGCACCCCCTCAGGTTCCTGCCAGCACGCCAGGGCTCTGAGTCCGCCGTGTCCTTGCCAGTGCTGAGAACCACCCATCGTTTTTATTCTAGCCGTCCTGGTGCGTGTGAAGCGGGCCTCACTGTGGTTTTGATCTCATTTCCCCGGCGAGGGACGATGCCTCCTCCTGCCGTCTGGGGCCGGCCAGGGATGCCCGCACTGTGCGCAGTATAGCGGTGGGGGCAGACACCCTGCCTCGTTTCTGATTGCGGTCTCCTACCGTCGGTACGGGGACAGCACGAGGCTCTTCAGAGATGCTCCTCGTCCACCTGGAGAAGTCCCCCCACCCTGGTGCGCTAAGAGCTGTCTTTGTTGACATGAGAGTGTGCTGGATCTCGTCAAGTGCTTGTTTGTATCAACGGATTTGGTCACACAGCCTTTCCTCTCTCATCTGTTAGTGGGGTGGATTGCATTCATTGATCTTTTAACTATTAAGCCAGACGTATCGCTGGAATGATCCCACTCAGTCATCGGGGATAATTCCTTTTAGAGATCACCAGAACCGATCTGCTACTACTTAAGGATTTCTGCATATAAGTGTGTCAGAGATGCTGGGTTTTGGTGTTTTATTTTTTCCTTTTGTCCTATGTGTCCCTTTCGACAGCAGGGTAACAAAATTCCCTCCCCTTTGCATCCTCTGGACGAGCTCTGTGCACATCTAGTGTGAACGCCTCTTCATAGCTTTGGTGAAATTCTCCAGCGAGACCACCAGGGCCTGAAGACTTCCTTTTCAGGAACTGTTCAGTTACAAAATCAATTTCCTCAGTGGGTACTGGACTGTTCACACTACCTATTTCATCCTGGTTGGGGGCTGGGCAGCTTACGGCTCTGGAGGGACCGGTCCATTCCCGGGAGTGGTCAAACGCCTGGGCGTGAAGGTGCGGGTGGCAATCCCTTCCTGCTCGTTTAATGGCCGCAGGGTCTGGACTGTCTCCTCCTCCCCTGTGTGTGGCTCCGTGCTATTGAGGATTCCTGAGAAGCCTCTGCTTTTTGGCTTTCCTCTTTCTCAGACCCAGCACTCTCTGCTCCTACAGCCATTCTGGTCTTCCTTCTGGCTGCTCTGGGTGCCTCTGGCTCTCCCTGTGTAACTTCCCGAGGCAGTGCTGTGGCCTGAATCGGGGTGAGCCCCCCAGTGTGATGTACTGGGACATGGCTCGGCGGACGGCACCCGCAGCCCTTCCAGCGTGCGAGGACGTGGGGAGAACGTCCCCGTGGAGAAGGCCTTCGTCTCGGGCTCCAGCCCCCGCACTTCTGTCGCTCATAAGCCCCGGAGTCTGCGCTGTGCTGTTACAGTAGCCCAAATGGACTAAGGCAGGCAGGAACTTCTGACCCGTGATTTATTTGTTGTTGATCTTTCTCTGACATTTTTGTGTTGTCTTTCTACCCGATTCTAGGTGATTCTACTATAGTTAAAGAACATACTTCGCAACTTCAATTACTTCGTATCTGTCACGTCTGGCTTTACGACCCAGGATATGCTTTAGGTCGATGAGCGCTCCAGGGACTGTGCCGCTGGGGGCGGAGCTCAGTGTCAGTTAGATCCTGAGGACAGACATTCTAGCATCAGATGACTGCCTGGTCTCCCAACAGAGCCAGCTTCGTTCCCTCCTGTGCCATCGCACGCCGCTTCTCCCCGGAGCAGTGCAAGAGAGCACGCGGCCCTGGCCTCTGAACATGCACAGACGCCACCTGTGTGCTTGGCCCCCATTCTCCCGGGGGCCAGCAGCCTCCCACCCTCCCCTCCAGCAGGGCTCCGTGTTCACTGGCCTCTCACAGCCGGAAGAAGAGCTGCCCCAGAGGCTCTACCGCCCTCTGCCGCTGGGATCTTTGCAGAGAGCGTGTAGGCCATTACCTCGGTGTCCTCGGGCTCCAGGCGGGGCGGGTGGCGGGGAAACGCCTCTGGAGAGCAAAGGCGCCAGGCAGAGGGGCCTGAACCGTAGCCCAGGGCTCTGGCTGGGATCTGTGCTCCAAAATACTGAGCAATTCCTGGCATGTTTTAAAACAGATGAAATTAGATTAAATGATTAAACTGTACATTGACCTTCAGAGAAGATCCCAGTTTTATGATGGCTGCAAACAGTATGTACTATATTCATGAATCTGGATTAATCATTTTTTGTTTCTTTTTACATTTCGTGGAGGTCAAAGACCAAGCACATTCGATGAATCATGGACATATCAAAAGAAGACACCTACCGGTGGTTTATTCAGATGTGAATTTACTTAGGAGACCACAGCTATAAACACCTCCTGAACATCTACCTCAAATGAGGTGTCCCCAACAGGTTTACGCCGCAGATCTAGATCACAGCCAACAGCACCGGCAGAAGAGACACCACAAGACAACGTATGCCTAATTGTCCAATCACCTGTGTAACACCCACAACGTGAGGTCCGCCGGGGACGTGTGCAGAGCCTGGGAAGTGTGTGCGAAGGAGGCAGAGGGGCAGTTACACCCCAAAAGGTGAGCGGCGACAACACGTGCTGCTCGCCTACAGGTCCGCAGGATACCGTCGGCTGCCAAGGGCTCCAAAACTCGTCAGGCCGAGAAATCCCTTCTCTTCCCACCCAAACCCATCAGGCTGCGGGCGGGGAACTGTAACAGGAGCTGATGGAGGGGACCTCAGGGTCCCTTGCAACCCACGTGAGGGACAGCACGCGGGCACCCAGCCCAGCAGAGTTCAGGGGCTGGCCAGGTCCTTTCCATCACGGAGATGAGGGGAGTAAACGTAAAATGCTCTGCAGACAGACCGTGAGGCCCAAGGGGAGGGAGGCAGTCCCTGTGAGCTCAGACGCACTGGCAGCCGCCCCGGCGTGGGGGCCCAGCTCTGCTCTGCGCCTCCCCTGACACCGCCCTTCCGACCCCACGGCGGCCCCACCTCCTGGTGCCCACTTGCAGTGATGGTCCCGACGCCCTCGAGGCTGCTTCTCACCACAGCTTTCCCACGAGCCAGTCGGCTTTCTGGTCAGCACGGCAGCCCCCTGAAACCCCCGCAGATCAGCCGGCCCCACTGGACCCTTTTCCTTCCATAAAGGATGGCTCTCTTCCCTCCAGCAGCCGCTGCTGGATCCCAATGACAGGGGTTCCTGCTTTATTTGTTTTTAGATTAAACCCACACACTCTCCCCTAGACACTGTTGAAATGGTAGCATTTCTTCTTAAATTACAAATGAAACTCTCTTCTGTTTTGTGTATGAGAATGTCAAGTACATTACATATTTCTTACTGCTATTCATTTTGAAAACCTTTGCTATTATCAATTCTTACTGCTTACTATACAGAAAGTATAAGGTGTGGAGGGGTGAATGTGGCCAGCCATTGTTAAAAGGAGGGCAGGAAACTGTCCAGAGTGTGTGCAGAGAAGCAGGAGGCGAAGGGGATCACCGGCCACAAGCTGGGGTGGCGTGGGCTGGAGACCAGGGTCACCGGAACACCTGTCATCAGATAGCCCACTGCTCACCCGCATGCCTGGGGGCAGGTGTCCGGCCACCACCCTCGCCCTTCCTCCTGGAAATGGCTCTGGTTTTCTTTGCTAAAGAGTTACTGGCGCACCTGGGGCAAAGCAGGGCGGCTCCTGAGGCGGCTGGCTCCCCAGGAACGGAGCAACCTTGCCGACAACTATGCCCGAGGCGGCCAGCCCCCCGGCCACTTCCCCGCCTGAGAACTCCCACCCGTGAATCCACGGGGGCTTCTCTTCATTCTTCACCATGAGAGACAGTTGAGAATCATCACACGCCTCCAGGATAAAAGAGAACAATCCACGTAAACCTAAGAGAAGTTAATACTCGGGGAAATGAACATAATGCAGAAAAGAGAGGGAAGCCATTTATAACCCCACAAATTAGCATCGTGTGAAACCTCAAGAAGAACATGAACACAGCGATCATGTAACCAACTTCTCTGGTCCCCACGGCCTACAGGTGACAGCTCTGCAGGAGGACAGGGTGGGGGTTCGAAGCTGCTACGCCGGAGCCGCGGAGCTGGACGAGCCTCGAGCCCAGCACAGCTCCACACGTCCCCGCGGCAAGTGCTCGCACAGCCACAGACGCCTCGCGGTGAACGGCGGTCACGACGCACGTCTCCACCGGCACGCTGGGAACCGGCCTGCGGGGTCAGGCGCCACCCACGGGCGCCGGAGCGCCAACAGGACCCTGACGCTGGCCGCGGCCACCTCACAGGCACCCCGTGGTGCGTGTCAGAACCGCAGTCCGGAGTTCCACGGAATGCACGTTTAACGCATTCTGAAGAGACGTGCGGAGTCTGCAGTTAGTTCTTTTTTGTCAGAATTACTTTGTTTAACTTTGTGTCATAAAATGAAGTCACTGATGGATGCATAACCAGGCCACGTGTCAGCCCCTAAGTGGGCGTGCCCGTGGGGAGCGGGGCAGCTCCATCTGGGTTCAGGGGTGCTGCAGGGGCGAGTCTGCTTGTCGCTGTGAAAACACGGGTGCACACAACAGGTCTCTGCGAGCCAGGGGCACCCTGCGGGCCAACGGCCGTGGGCTGGACAGCCGTGAGCTGAGGACAGAGGGCGGATGCGGGACTGGCTTGGGGGCGTCATGAGAAGAGCCCTGCAGGGCGCCAACAGTGGGCGAAAGGAGAGGAGGCCACCGAGGGGTGGACGGAGTGGTACAGGAACTGTCGTGGGGAAGACATGCTCTCCCCTCCGCCCTTGCCACCTAGAAATGGCCCGAGCACCAGGCCCAGCCCCGGGACCGTGGCTGCTGGGAACAAGGGGCACTACTGCGCCCGCCACCACACCCAGGTGCCTCGCGGGCCTCGCTCGCGCACCCCAGGCTACAGACACGGCCACCAGGTCATCCAGTCCTCGGGCCCCACGCCAGTCCCTGCTGCCACTGGGGCCAGCCACACCTACAAGGGGAAGTCAGCTTGGCTGGCGGAGAAGAGAGGCAGACGTGCCTGCACAGGCCCGGCGGCCCCGCTTCCCGCCTCACACACTGACGCTGCAGGAGGCAGGAGGGAACGCCACTGGCCGAGGCGTCAGAGCGGAGGGTAAGAGTGGCCCAGGCCCAGCGGCACAGTGACCGACCACACAGACCTTCCTAACAAGAGACTCACTGCTGTGGGTTTAAGCGGCAGTGAGCTGCCCCATCCCTTCCCGTCAGAAGCATCCAGATGCAGACGCTTGGCAGAGGGTGGAGGAAGATTACCCCCAGGCACCCCTCCTCAGGCTGTGCGGGGAGGGTCTGCCCTAGCAGAGCAAGGGAGAAAACCAAGGAAGAGGCAGAGGCGGGCTCCGGAAAACCGTGGCTGCACCCGGAAGGCCCTGAGGAGAGAGCCCACGACGACAGCGCTGGGAGGCCATCACCACGGCTGCCTGAACGAGGAGCACGGAGCAGGCGAGGGACACACTCTGAGAAGGACGAGTTCTGAGATGCAGTGGGGTCCCAGCAACTCCAGGAACCCAGGACGTGGGAGAGATCTAAGTCAAGAAGAAAAGAGGAAGTCTCCAGGAAAATCAAAGAAACAAAAACTCTCATAAAATAGGAAACCAAAGCACTCAATTTAGCTGCACAATGAGTGACATCACATGGTTGTGCCATATGTCACGTTTTCGGATCAGCCGATGTCCCAAGCATGGGAACTCAGTCAGGGGACAGAAGACAGCCACAGAAGTCAGAGTACTGAGCCTAAAAATGGAAGGTGTCACTGACCCCTGATGAAACCAGAAATATACGGAAGGATATTATTCAGATTTACAAAGGCTACCAAGTGCACGAGCCTGAAAGCAGTGATTACAACTTAACGGCCATGGGGAGGGGGTGTGGGGAGGGACGGTTAGTGGCCACCCCCTTCAACCGCCCTGGAGAATTCACTAACCCAACCAACAAACGGGACTTAGAACTACCTTCTGACACATCTCTTTACCGCCGAAACGCCACTTACCTCACCTCCTTAAACGGGACTGACTAGGGGCACAGCTGTTTGTGGTCTGGGTGCTAGCAGAGAGGGGACAGACAGCCCAAAACTTAGGACCTGAGACGCACAGGACAAGCACATGCCCGGCACTGACGGAGACGCTCAGCAGAGGAAGCAGAAAGACAGTTTCCCTTTGGGAGCGAGCCCCGGCAGGGAGACGCAGGGCCAGGGCCCCACTCCGTCCATCACTGGCCCTTGGGCCATC
>PITA01023379.1:14046-28388 GCA_004023965.1 Spilogale gracilis
GGGGGGGGGGGGGGGGGGGGCGCCTGCAGGCCTTCTGCTGCACCAGCGACAGCGACACTCCTCGGGGTCACCTGCAGTGAGGCGGTGGGAGCCACAAAGAAAGAGAAAGCCGAGGGCCAACCCTCCAAACGTACATCCCTCACGCCCGCCCGTGCTAATGATTAGGCCCCGGAGCCTCTCTGGTCCGAGCCACCACCTGCATGCATTGCGTGCGATCGTGTTCACCATCTTCTCTTTAAATGTTGGTACAACCACGTCACCCGCCGGCTTCTTCCAGCTCAGTCATCAATACCTAATAAACCCTTACAACGTACTGTCAGCTGACAAAGAACGTGACCAGCCGCAGAGCAGGTAAGAATCACGTAGAAGAGTAAAGCTAAGAGGCTACACAGAATTCCTGTTTGTACAACACACCACAGAACGACTAAAACAAACATTAAGATATTAGCTGGGAGCCAATTTTATCATTTTAATTTCTGCTGTTTATGCAAGAGACCGACTGAACAATAGCCAATGATAGTAAGTGTGATGGCAAAACACAAGACTTATCTACACTGTAATTAAAAAATCAAGGAAGATGAAACTCAGAGCTAATTATAAAACATATGGTATAACTTTGCATTGCCATCTCTTTGCCACTTCAGATAATGTATTTCTCATTTGCTCTCCCCCATGAGAAATTAGTCAATTAAACATTTTTTCCCCAAAAAAGATGCATGGAAGCCTTTCTCGTCACGCTTGCTGAAATGAACAGTTTCCAAGGCTGAGTAAGGCCTGGCAACACAGAGAGAGCACGAGGTGGTGACGGGGCAGACCCGCAGAAGCCGGGAAGTCGGCGCCGGGGAAGCACCTGCCGTCCGCATCCACGGCGCTGTGGGCCAGAGGCAGATGGACTGTCTTTCCCTCACCAGCCTGAAGCTCGGGAATCAGGACCAAACTCAGGAAGGTTCCTATGGCATTTCGTTTACATAGTTCAAATGTAAAAAGAAAAACCTTTTTTGCAATATTTATTCCTTGATGTGAGGAAAAGCTAATCACCTCTAGGTGCTCATCAGGTGACCTGTCCCTTGGGTAAACGTGGATGACATGCCTAAAAGCAAGGTGATAATCGGAGGATACAAAACGCGGTCCTCCCCTTCTCTCGTTCCAGGATGCAGGACTCACGCCTCGTGGAGCTGGGCTCCGTGCTCCCGGGTGGAGGGCGCCGCACTCACCTGTCACTCCTACGCCCCGCTCTGCACAGCACCTTCACTTATGAATATAAAACATTAAACTGCATGACATGTTAATCTGAAATTCTACCACACAGAATTTCAAATGTTATTGCTGATTATTTCAGCCACCTTCTCTGCTGAATTGTGAAGAGCACAACAATACATTAAAATCGAATAGACCCGAAAAGGCTTGAGGAAACGTGTACTCAGGACCATTTTTGTTCCGGAATTGAGAATTTCCTGCACTGGCACCAATCGGAATTCATGATGCCCTGGAGGCTGCAGAATATTTGATTCCCACACTCCCGCGCAGACCACAGGATGGAGGTCTCCTAATTGAAAGTGCCTCTGCAATTTCTCTTCAGAATTCACTGTTTGGTTCAAACATCAAATATTAACTAAAACAACCGAGTGGGAATGTCTCTTCATGAGAAGACGCAGCCCTGGCTCTCCAGCGCCTCAAACAGAAGGGACTGATGACGAACGCTGGAGTTGGTTTTCTGTACGTAGCTTAGTGGGCTGTTATCAACGCACGCATGCGCGCACACACACATGGCGGGGACAGGAACAAAGACAGAGAATTGATGGCTATGCCCAGATATGGGTCCGTTTCTCCTCAAATCGATATGTCTGCTTTATTTAGACATTTATCTCAGAGGCAGGGACCAATGGAGCGCAAATCGACTCTGTTAACGCTATCGCTTAATTAACGTCTGAATTAAAAATGACACTGAGTAAAAGCAGATGTGAAAATGCCCCACGAGGCTCGTGCTGAGTGCCTCCTAAGCCCTTCCTCACCGAGTCCACCATGGCGCCCCGAGCGCTCTGAGACAATGTAGGGAGTCAGGCCCCCACCCTGGCCTAGAGGAAACCAGTAGAAACTCAGCCCCAGTCTGGGGCACAGCGCCTCACCTCCAGCTCCTGCTCCCTCTGCAGGGCGAACTGTTTGAAGGACTTGACGACCAGGCCGGCATTGGAGCAGTCGTAGACGAAGATGGACGGGCTGCCCATCCACGTCTGCAGGTCATACACGGACAGAGGGATGTACTGCGTGTAGTTCTGGAAAACAAACCACAGTGCACTCGTGACTTACGCCTCCTAGACAGGACCATCAGCCAGCCCCCTGCGCAACCAGGAAAGAACGACACCCCGGGGCCAGGAGACACAGACGGCTGCATCACCGCTCATACACGCGGTCAATCAGAGCGACCTGCGTCCTCGGCCACGTGCCCAGACCTGTGAGCATCGCATGGTGCCCCAGTCCCGGCCACGGCCCCGGCCCCGGCCCCGGCGCTCCTCGGCAGTCACCACCAGGTTCAGCTGCTGGCTGTCTCCTGGGAACATGGGCCCCTGCTCGCAGCGGGATTTCCCTCTGCGTGTCTTACCAGCAGAGCTTCACCATTTACCTCCCTCTCCCACCCCCAGGAACCAAACCACGGCCTCGTCTTATGCACTAAAAGGATGTGCATGTGCCCCTTTCCCTGCTTGCCATCTTCCTCCGTGACCCGTGTGTGCTTCTAGAACGGGCCATGCGCCTCACTCACCAGGGAGACGCTCTGAGGAGCTGCCTAGGCTCAAATTTGCATGTTTGCCCATTGTACCTTCTACTTCAGAGATGCCCCTAAGCACTTACTCCTCCAGACGACTTGGAAGTCACACTTGAGGGATACAGGTGGATTTGGCACTCTGATTTTTTCAAACCACTGAACAGAAACTTATTGACATGAATCCACTAAGTGAAATACTTTTCTGGACACACTGTACTGTTTAGTACCCGAAAACACTCAAGAGGTGACTGGGAATCAGGATGTCCTCACCTCACGAGAGAGACGAGGACACCCCTCACTCAGAGGCAGGAGTCTGCAGCGGCCCTTCTGCACGGACGGCGTGCCAGGGTCAGTTCTGCTTGCAGGGATGGCGACTGTGTTTCTGGCCGCTGAGCCTCTGTCACCATGAGGACGCTGAGAATGTGCCAGGAAAACGGGCCGGGAGACCCCAGAGGACCCGGCAGGGCCCAGCGATGTCTGTGACAGAAGGGCCAGCAGAGGCTTTCCAGAAACACACAGCAGAGTCTGAGATCTAAGTCAACCCAGACAGGATGAGGCCACGTGCGGACAGGACAGGTGCACGGGGGGGGGGGGGGGCAGGCATCTGGACCCCGCGAGGGACCCCGCTCTGCTGACACTTGGCCACTGGGCCTGGCTGCCCCGCTCCTCCTGTCTGGCACGTTGTCCCTGCGCTGCGAACGAGAACACTTGGAAATGCTGCCCCTGGGCACGTCCGGCAAAGGCTTCCACACGCGTCGGGGCCTCCTGAGGAGTCCACCGAGTCGACGCACACCCAAAGCACCAGCGATTCGGCAAGGTGATTCTAAAGTCAGTGCGGAAGAGAAATGCACAACAATAGCGCGCGCGCGCACACACACACATTTTCAAATAAAGAATGATGAGCAGGGACCCGCACTACCAGACAGTAAATACACTATAAATCCATGGTGATTACAGGACGGTATTAGGGAGGGCGAGAAAAACAAATCACCAGAAGAGAACATCCAGAAATAGACCCACATACATAATTATAATGAAGGTGTCATTTTAACTCAGTGAAGGAGGAACAACAGTTCAGTAACTGACACAATAGAATCTAGCCAGCCGATCAATACTGCTGAGGTCCTACATACAAAAAAATTAGACAGACTTTAAAACTAAACACAAAAGCAGAATAAAAGATTTTTTTTTATTTTGGTGCAAGAAAGTCCTCTTATTCACAAAACTCAGAAGTCTTAAAGAAATAAAATAACACAAAAATTATATGATCTGGCAAAACACACACCAGTGACAAGCGATGCAAGGACAGAGTGGGCAGGACTCCGACAGTGGGTGTGGGCACATGAGCTTCTGCTCAGACCAACAGTGATGAGAAACCACACAAACAGGCAACTCTCAGAAGCAGCAGGGATGATGGAGGATCATGCGAAGAGTTTCATGCCTCTCGATCTGTCATGGAAACACGGACTACAGTGGGAACCATCTGTCTTCATCCCGTGAAGTGGAGAGAAATACAGAAGATGAATAGAACAGGATGCGTGCAGCGAGGTACCGATCGTTGGTAAGCATGTAAATGAGGAAGCTTTCTAGTTTTATTTACTTATTTTTTTTAAAGAAAGAGAGCCTGGTAGGGGAGGGGCAGAAGGAGGGGGAGAGAGAGACTCTCAAGCTGATTCCCTGTCGAGCACTGAGCATGGAGCCCAACGTGGGGCTCAATCTCATGACCCTGAGGTCACAACTTGAGCCCAAACCGAGAGTCAGACACTCAAGCGACTGAGCACCCAGACGACCCAGGAAGCTCGTTTAGAAGGTACTTTGGTAGCACGTACAAACTTTAAACGTACATCCCTCTGACTTCTAGGTGTCCATCCCACAGAAATATCTGCAGCTGCATGCAGGAATGTATGCACAAGGACATTCGATATTCTTGCTGGTAAAATCCTGTCAGCTATCTAAATGCCACCATGGAAGAGACGGCTCGTCTCATCTGTCTTTCCTCCATCGGCTTCACTGGCGCAAGTGTCCGATGAGCCTGCTTCCCAGCTTCCTCTCTATCTCAATCTGACCTTGCAAACTCCGGTCAGTGGGACATGATCAGAAGCGATGCGTCCAAAATATCAGGGCTACCCTCCTGCTCACCTCTTCCTCTCTCTTTCTCCTGTGGGAATGTAGACCTGGTGAGACATCTCCGACCGTGCAGAGGACAAGAGCAGAGGGCTAGAAGGGGAATGTCGGATGGAAGAGGCCTGGGCCCCACATCCCCAGGAGGCCCCAGCAAGCCCAGTGACCTTCACGGACCACACGGTCTATCCCGGACCCTCACACCTGCAACTTGAAGGACCATTAAGCAAAAGGCCGTCCATACGGCCACACCATGGAACACCATGCAGCCCTAAAGAGACTGCGTTCATTGTTACGGGTTGGCAGGAAAAGATCCAAGCCTTATACGATTTCAAAAGTGCGAGTCTTAGAATGCTGCACAGACAGCGATACCACTTTGTGGGGAGGAAAGGAAGGGCTCTGTGTGGGAAGCATGTGTACCTGAGCCCCGCTGAGCACGCAATGGGAACCCGGGCAGCGTCCGTCACAGAAACGGTGTTTAAAGGACAAGGGTCAACCACTCACCAACGTCCAAAGCACAGCTGTTTCTCCCGTCCCGCGTCCCCTTGTGGAACCAGCTGTCCAGGCCTGAGAAATGCAGGGCCCACGCCGTGGGGAGGCCGCTGGCTACCCAGGGCCTGCCAGGCAGACGTCAGGTTTCTACCCCTGCCAAAGCTCCCTGTTCAGAGAATTCCTCACCAATGCTCTCTCCTTTCTCTTGAAAAACATACTCAAGGCCTTGTTTTCCTTTCAAACAAAGGAACTGAAATAGGCTTTAGATAATTTATTCATTACAATCCACTTCAACTGTCAGGTTAAATTAAACATGAAAAAGAAAGGTCCCCTGGCTTCATCAGACCGTTCCCCAGGGCTGAGTCCAGCATGGGGGTGGCGGCGCCAGGACAGGAGGCGGGGAGAGCGGTCCTAGGGTCCCGGGGGAAGCCTGTGTCTCGCAAGAGGCACCTCCCCATTTCTGAGGAGACTGTGAGTGCATCTTTGGCCAAAAATGCCCAAATGTGAGTCAGAAGTCTCAGCCACTGCCACGCAGCCCCCCGCTGAGGGCTTCCTGGAGTGCCCCTGGGGCGGCGAGCTTCCTTCTGAGTCTGCATGCGGCCATTCCCCGAGGAGACGGGGTAGCACAAGACGCATCTTCCTTCCACAGGCTGCGCTCCGAACACATGACCCACAGCAGGAGGTGACCCCCCAGCAATGTCAGGGGTGGAAGAGCCCGGCTCCTGAACCAAGTGTGGCCATCAACGACTCGGGAGCGGGAGACCCAAGCAGACTCTCGGTCTCTCAGAATCTGCGAGGCAGAAGGCTCACTGGCCTTGTGGACCCGGCCTCTGCCTTTCCTTTATTATAGTTAAATAACCGCTTACTCCATCAGTAATTCTAAATAAATACTATTAAATAATGGAATTATTGGTTTTGAAAACTGCATTCTCTATCAAATGGTGACAGTCTTGTTCTCATCTGGCTTTAGTGCACAGTTCATTACTGATCTTGTTGAAAGATGAATCATAGGGGTTTTTAAGTGCATAGTTATCAAAAACGGACACTTGTAATTTTCAAGAGCAACACCTGTGCCAGGTCCTACTGATCATTTGTTATGATTACTTTATCCATACGGAGAGTGAAGCAGCCCCCCCCCCAAACAAAGCTGCTAACTTTATTGTAAACTTGACTTTCTGAGGATTTCTAGGACCTGATGATGTCGGTGTGTAACAGCTGAAGGAAGGACCATCAGCAAAGATCTTCTTTAGGAGAAGTGCTAGAAAATTTGGGACTATTTCTTTATAAGAACTTTGAATTTCAAAAAAAAATATGATTCTCTGATGCGAAGACATAAAAGCTTAACTGATTTCTCAGATGTCTTATCCTATTTGAGAACTGGATTTATAGAGCAGAAGTCCTCAAACCCACGTACACGAGCACGGCAGGGGCTGGGCGGGGGAAGTGACACAGACCTCTGGGCACCTCCGGGGCTTCTGTCATCAGGGGTGGGGTCAAATCACCTGCATTTCTCCCAAGTTCCAAGACTCTGCTGTGGCCGCTGTGTGGGACCCGCACCTGAGAGACCCTGGGGGGCGGTGCAGGACAGACTCGGGAAACCCGCTCCTCAGTCCTCGCTGCTGCACACCTCATATGAAGAACACTCCCCAAATGCCTTTTTTCTATGATTTAACAGTTCACATATACCGATGAGGAAACAGTTTGCAAGTAAGATATTTTTAAAGCAAAATATCCACTCATCCACCAGTCAACCTATAAGACTTTTAAGCACAAATTCAAAGTCTCTGATTGATACAGGGCTACTCAGGTTTTCTATTTCACTCTGGGTCACTTTGGGTAAGTTGTGTGTTTTAAGGCATTTCCCATCTAATTTAAGTTGTTAGATTTATTGGTATAAAATAGTAATGTGTCCTCATCTTTTCTACATCTAAGAATATGTAGTGACGTCCACTCTTTCATTTCCAAATGTGGATCCTGTCTTCTCTTTCCCTCCTGATATATCTAGCCAGAGACTCGTTAGTTCAGAAAGACGTCAGCAGTCAGCTCTCTCTACTGTCTGTCCTCTATTTTACTGATTGTGCACTTTGTTACTTCTCTCTTTCTACTTGCTTTGACCTTAGCGGGCCCATCATTTTCCAGTTTCTTAAGGCAGAAACTGAGATTTTAATTTCAAACCTCTCTGCCTTTCTGTATAAAGGTTGAAGGGCACATGTGTCCGTTAACTGCATCCTGCAAATTTGGTAAGTTCTAGTCTCATTGTTTAGTCTAAATTGTCTTTCCTTTCTGATATCTTTCCTGACACACATGTTATTCAAAGACCAAATATCTGAGGATTTTCCAGATATCCTACAATTCCAAGTTCTGTAGACAGGGGATATACTTTGCACGCCGCTGCTGCCCCAGACCTCGCGGACATGTCAGTGACCACACGTGGCTGGTCCCCAGGACTGCGCAGCCACGCCCGAGTGTGCACAGCCGGCAGTGGTCGGGCAGAGCCTGATGTCCATCGGCAGAGCGGCCGACAGTGGCGTTCCAATCTCTTATGGTGGTCACTGATTTCTTTTTAACTAGAGAAAACATACTATGTCTGGAGTTTTCTCCGTGAGAAAGTTTTTAATTATCCATTTTAGCCGTAATTTTAACTTCCGTTTTACCTACCGATTACTGACAGATGGCTCTTCGAAGCTGCAAGCAGGCTTAGGGATTTGTGGCTTTCTCCCTGGTTCCAGCACCCTTGCTCTGTGTATTGTGGCCTCTCCCTCCAGGTATACACACTCCGGCGGTCTAGCCGACCGCATGTCCTCGGGAAACGTCCCTCTCCACCTCTGGCGACACGCAGGTCTCCAAGCCCATTTTCTGATTACTAACGGCCACGCCAGCTCTCTTACAACTCGTATTTGCATGATACACCTCTCGCGTCCAACCCCCGTCTTTGTATCTACAGTGCGTCTTGCAGATGGCATGAAGCTGGGTCTTGCTCTGAGCCCAGTCTGATACAAATCTATGACAAAACTAATTTAGACTGTGGGACAGTCTAGAGAATAACTGTTCTGGATCCATCAAAAGGTCCATGTGCAGTGCTGAGTGACTGAAAACACAAGTCGCAGACTGGGAGGAAGGGTTTACAGAACACACACCTGACAAAGGACTTGCATCCAAAAAAACAAAAAGAATTCCGAAAAGTGAATGAGAAAGTAACCCTATCTAAAAGTGGGCAAAACAAGGGCAGAAGGGTGGCTCAGCTGGCTGAGCACCTGACTCCTGATCTCAGCTCAGGTCTTCATCTTGGGGTCATGAATCAGGCCCTACACTGGGCTCCATGCTGGGCCTGGAGCCTACTTTAAAAAAAATAAAAGTGGGCAAAGATAGGGACAGCTCAGCAAAGAAGGTATACAGATGGCCAATAAGCAGATGAAAAGACACTCCGCATTGTATGTCATTAGGGAATTACGAATTCAAACAATGAGACACCACTGTGCTCCTAACGAGAAGAGTTCAACTCCAAAACGCTGGCAACTCCACGTCCTTAGCGGGACGGGGGACACCGGGCCCTCGTGTTCACTGATGCTGGGAAGGCAAACTGACGCGGCCCCTTTGGAGGACAGGCTGGCAGTGGCTTAGAAAGCTAAACACACTATCTGATCGAGCAATGAACTCCTAGGTATGCACCCAAATTAGTAAAAACCTTCTTTCTACCCAAAAAGCACAATAGCCAACTAACCCAGAAGCAAGCAAGATGTCCTTCAACAGCGGTCCATCCAGACAGCAAAATGTTACTCAGTGGTAAAAAGAAGGGAGCCATCAAGACACAAAAACACGTGAGAGAACCGCAGATGCCTATTCCTAGCTGAAAAGAGCCCCTCTGGCAAGGCTGCAGACCATCGGAAATCATGCAACAGTGAGGAGTGTCTGCAGCTATGTCGGGGGGCGGGGGCCCCCGTATGACACGGCAATGCCGGACGCATGACACCACGCATCTGGCCGAACCCACAGAGCGTGCAGCACAGGAGTGGGCCCGCAAGGAGCCAACGACGCCGTGTGCACACAGATCACGAAGTGCAGCGAGCGCCCGCGCCGATGCCAGCGAGGGCGGGGGAGGGGCGGAGTGCATGGGAACTCTCGGTACTTCCCAAAGTTTCTAGAAAACTAAAACTGCTCCCAAACCTAAAGTCTATTAGTAATCATAATTTTTTAAAAGACTGATGTATAGGAGTGCCTGTGGGGCTTAGTTAAGCGTCCAACTCTTGATTTTGACTCATGTCATGATCTCAGGGTCATGGGATGGAGCTCTGTGTCAGGCTCCTTGCTTAGTCCAGAGTCTGCTTGGAAGTCTTTTCCTCTTCCTCTCCCTCCACCTCTGTCTCTCCTCCCACTTGCGCTTTCTCTAAAATAAGTAAGATCTTTAAACGAAAATTTAAAATATAAGGAGTGGCTGGGTGGCAGATCAGCTAAAGGGTCTGAGTCTCGGTTTTGGCTCAGGTCATGAATTCATCGCTCCTGCGATCGAGCCCCACGTCGGGCTCCACTCTCTCTGCCTCTCCCCCCACCCTCCATGCACATGTGCTTGCTTGCTTTCTAAAAAATAAAAATTAAATTAAATTAAATTAAAAATTTTTTAAAGACTGATGTGTAGCTATGGTAACTCACTACAAAAAGATAACAAGATAACTTCACTTTAAAAAAATGTCAACATCAATAAAGAAGAGAAGGCAGAGACTGATCTATGTTCATGAAGAGGATGATGAGCAAGGCCAGCGAGTGAGCCTGGACTGGATCCTGGGTCCAAACAAACTCACGGGAACACAGTTCTGACGTAGGCAGGAAAATGTGAGGGGGGGGCCTAGAGTACATGACACAACAGAACCCATGTTCAACTTCTTGAACAATTTGCTGTTTTATACCAACCAAAGAGTCTATTAAAATAAGAAAAGTGTATATAGGTAAATCATGAGAAACAGCTTAAGAGAACAAAAAATTGGTAAACATAAAATAAATGTACAAAATCAATGGCCTGTCCATAGCCCTGGTAAGAACTTACAAAACACAGTTTTATAGTAAACATTTATAACATCAAAAATAAAAAGCACCAGGAATATATCTAGCAAATGATGCACACTTTTGTGGAATTATGAAATACTACTGATATTTAAGAAGACATCGTCGCGACACTGAGTCTCCCCCACTATTAATCAACTAGCTGACAAATTGATTCACTAGTTTAAAGGAAGATCTAAGGGCCAAGAACAGCCAAGAAGAAATGAAGAAGAACAAGGGGGGAATCTGCTTCCCTACACACCGAGAACCGCTGGAAACCCACACTCATGGAAGCAGTTTCCCGGCACAGCGGCAGACCCGGGAACACAGCACTCAGAAACATGCCCACACTGTGGAAATCCAATTGTGTTCAAAGTTGGCATTAAATAATAATGGAACTGGTAGGTATCTATGGGAGGGGCATAAAAACAGAGTATGCACCCCTCCCTAACAGTGCGTACAAATCTGTTTTGGGGAGATTGAAGACCTAAAGGTAACGGACAGAAATACAACCCTTTTGGAAGAACATCTAGTGGAACACTTTTGCAACCTTGGCACAGGGAAGGCTCCTTAAAGACACAAAATGTCCACACCACAGAGAAAGACTGACCACAAAGACCATGTAACAATGAAGAACCGCTACGTAGAGGACACATTAAGAGAGCAGAAGCAAACCAACAAACCAAGCCGTAAATTCAGAGAGGACGCTCACAATTCATAAAAATGGTAAAGGGTCGCTGTCTGGAGTACGAAGAACTCCTTCAAATCAGTAAGAAGATGACACACTAAGCCAAGTGAAAAATGGAGCCGAGTGTGCATTTCAAGAGGGGGGAGACTCCACGGCCAACAGACAATCTAAGGCGCTCAGTGTCACAGCCCCCCGGGGAGCCCCACATTACCCCCGCACTGTGCAGAAGAATCAAGGCCCGACCACAGTGCTGGAGGAAGGTGGGCAGTTCAGGGAAACAACGGGAACCACTGAGACTTCTGCCTGTACAGGAGACGTTGAGCAGGTCCTAAGATGTCCCCGCAGAAGGAATGAGGGAAGCGCACAGGCCCTGGAGCAGCAGGGACGGACCTTCAGAGCGTAACACGGAGTGGGAACAGGTGCCAAAGGACCCCAATCTCATCGCCCAGGACACACCCAAACCCCAACATGCCTGGACAACCACACAAGAGTAGGGATGCTGTAAAGGAGAGCAAGGTGATGACGAACCCGGAATCCGCCGTACCGGCGACCCTGGTGGGGAGGAGGAAGACGGCACTAGGGAGAGCACAGGGACTCCAAAGGTGCGTTTTCTCACCGGCTGGCGGTCCCATGGTGCCCACCACAGCACGCCTCCAGCTACCGCCTTTCACACCGTAGGGTAGGGGCGGGACTCGCCACTCCTGGCCAGGAAAATGGTGGGAGGGTATCACCAACCTCTCACTTTCAACGCCCTTCGTTGGTTAAGGAGCTGCAGGAGGCCAGCCGCACATCCTTGGGGAGGGTGGAGCCCAGGCCGTGTCTGCAGGTGGCCTGGTGTGAGCTCCCAGGAATCTGCGTGCCACTTTCTTCCCTAGGGAAACCACTGATTCTCAAAGGAACACTAACCGAACTGAGAAACCTGATCACTGTGCCACCCACGCGGCAGAAGCACAAACAAGTCCTGCCTGCAGCAGGAAGAGAGCTCCGTGGGCACCACGCCGGAGGCACCACTCCGTGGCCTCCAGACGATCGCTCCCCAGCCACGCTCCTCGTGGCTGTCCTAGCCCTCACGGTTGAGATGGAGATGACCCCACGGCTCCCGCCACACGGCCCAGCCCCACCTCACTGTGTGTGGGTCTGTGGACACGGAGTGACCAGCAGCAGAGCCGCAGCCGACCACCAGCTCTTGCACACGGCTGGGTAGCAGGAGAAACGGGTGGGGCTCCCACGAACCTCCGACAGTGCTCCTACCTTGTTGAAGACCCAGATTTCCCCGTTCACGGTGGGTCTGGGCACTCCGTGGCCGTTGTAGTGGAAGAGGACCCGCTCCTCCTTGGCGTTTCGGCGTAAGGACGTGCACAGCTTCTTCACCTCATCCACGGTCGGGTCAAGGCTCTGCTTGTACCGGGCCTGTCACGGGAGATGAGAAAACTCACCCTGGAGTCGGAGGAATGCCCACAATACATGCCCCCATCCCCACTCGGAGTCCGCACTGAGCAGCCAAGTGACCCTGAGTCTCTCCGCTTATAAACCTAGGATAATATAAAAACTTCATCCGCCCAACAAGCACTCCCAGGGAATTATGTGAAGGCTGCATGAGATGAGTGAGGGCTGCATGGCCACACTGAGCAATAGGTCGGGCACTGCGACAGAGAAAGCATCTTCCGGAAACGCCGAAGCCTCCGGAGAAAAAACCCTGGAACGGGGACAAAATACTTTGCTCAACTGTGGGAAGCTGTGGGCCGACATGGCACAGCAGCACCGAGAGACGGCGCCGGACAGGGGAAGGAAGCTGCCTGCCCCCCGCTCCCCGCCACGCTGGCCCTGCGGAGCCCCCACCAGCGCCTGCCTGGACTCCCGCTGACGAATGGGAGGAACTCATGGAATGAGCAGGACCAGAAATAAACTTACGAACATCAACAGTGTTCATACGCATGAATAATAAGTGGTTAGAGGACATGGTCTTCCCTCCCCGTGTACCCTCTAAAGGGACAGAACGCTGCCCATAGAATCATGGTGCCGCCCCGGAGCTTCAAGCGAATGCTCGCATGTACATGAGGGGTCATGCCCACGGGCAAGGAAGCGTGCGTTCATCTCACACTGATGGAGGCTGTGGGTCCCCTTGTGGGGGCTCCGAAGGGCTGACCCGCAGGGAGATGGTCCGGGTTGAAGCAGGGGCTCAACCATGCATCACGGAGGCCCCAGCTCCGGTGCCCAGCTCCTCCCTGGGCCATCAGGCAGGACAGACCACCTTTTCTTTCTCTGGCTGACACACAGCCTTCGTACATGTGCACGTGTGGCCGGGTCAGGCCCACTGGAGCCCTGAGCCCTACGAAGGCAGACCCGGCTAACGGCTCAGGTGTGCCCCCCCTCGGCACTGGCTCCGTGCTCACATCCTTCCCACAGCTTCAGGACGCACTCAGTCACCAGCATACAGCTGCCGGGTGACAGACGACACTCGGTAATGAGACAAGGAAAAGGATGAACCCTACCCGATGCTCCAGTGACTCGGTGACTCTGAGCTTGGTATTAGAAACCGCGCCCACAGACAATGCTGGGTCTAGGTTGTGGGCACTTCTCAGTTCGTTTGGAATCCCGCACAGTAAACAGTGACGAAAACAACACAGGCCAGCACTCCTGACTCCTCACTGATAAACCGCAGATTTGTGCTCTGAGCGAGACAGAGCCAGGGCACAGTCCTAATGCTCTAAACAGCTGGATTTGGGGTAACCCCATGAAACAAGAGGAGGATGGCTGATAAATGAAAACCCAGCTCTGGGGCAGAGAGGGAGCATCTGATGGAGGTGACGTGGACATACACCCTCCAAAACCACACCCATGTAATCAGAGAGTGAGTTAGAGGAGAAGGCCCCACACTAAGCCCCAGACAGTGGGGGAGCCCCCTAATTTCATGCATCCTCCTACAGTGGCCTTCTTGCTCCTCAGATACAGAAACCCCAACATACAGCCGTGAAAAATCACTCATAGGCAAGGCGCCCTGAAATCTGAACAGGCCAGATGCCCTCCGAGCAGCAGAAGGCTGTCCGCTCTGGGGGGCCTGCATTCGCTTCGCCGTCCCAGGCCACTGGGTACCTTTGGAGGGGACATGACATGTGCCTCCTACTGCTCGCTTCCAGCTGTCCTCAGCTTGCCCTCCTTCGTGCGGTGAAAGAACTGGAACTTGCAAAGTCCCAGATCCGGGGAAGGACGGTCCACCTCCCCCGAGATCAGTCCTAAAGGGGGGGT
>PITA01023380.1:0-28324 GCA_004023965.1 Spilogale gracilis
CGGAGAAAGGGGAACCCTCTTACACTGTTGGTGGGAATGTAAACTGGTGCAGCTGCTTTGGAAAACAGTGTGGAGATTCCTTAAAAAATTAAAGATAGAGCTACCCTATGACCCTGCAATTGCACTACTGGGCATTTACCCCAAAGATACAGATGTAGTGAAAAGAAGGGCCATATGTACCCCAATGTTCATTGCAGCAGTGTCCACAATCGCCAAACTGTGGAAAGAGCCAAGGTGCCCATTAACAGATGAATGGATAAAGAAAATGTGGTACATATATACAATGAAATACTATGCCTCCATCAGAAAGGATGAATATCCAACTTTTGTAGCAACATGGACCGGACTGGAAGAGATTTTGCTGAGTGAAATAAGCCAAGAAGAGAAAGTCAGGTATCACATGGTTTCACTTACTTGCAGTGCATGAAGGGTAACCTGGAGGACAGTGGGAGAAGGAAAGTAAATGGGAACTAGGGTAATCCAGGGAGAGAAACGAAACAACAGCGACTTTGGACACAGAAACAAACTGAGGGACATGGAGGGAGTGGGGTAGAGGGATGGGAGAGCCTGGTGGTGGATACTGGGGACACCTAAAGCGTGGAGCACTAGGTGTGGGGAATGGGGAATGAATCTTGGAACACTGGAAAAAAAAATTTAAGTAACAATAAAAAAATAAGTAAAACAAAATAAAAAAAAAACAATATCACTTTTTTTCTTTTTAAATCTGAGTAGGATTCTTTTCAAATGACTCCCTTTTATGTGTCCCACTCTTTTTATGTGCTAAGAACTTTAAGTTCTTTACATTGTGCTGACTAAGCCTCACCACAACCCTTAAGAAGCAATTGTTATACCCATTTTACAGATGAAAACACAAATTCAGAGAAGTAAACTGCTTGGTCACCTAGCTACTAGCCAGTAGGACTGGCAGTGATTTTTACCTAACATTTTAATGATCCTTTTCTAGCACACATGTTATCAGAACTTACTGAAATGATTCCTTTGGAAAAAAATTCAATGCAACAGTGACTGTAATTTTTCAGTAATCCACGTGGACCAGTGAGAATGCTTTATATCAGATCACATTCATAGTGGCAAGGACTAAAACAAATCTTGATTATATAAATAGTGATAAAGCCCCTGGATATTTGGGAGAAAAACTAGATTACTAAGCCTCTTTAGTTCATCCAAATAAATTGCTCTCCTCTGCTAATCTAATTTTATTGTATCTTGGAAGTTAAGCCCATTTTTTCCATGAATTACCTCAGTTTTCTTTTTCTGTCATTTCTATGTTCTCATTATACTTACGTGTGTGTGTGTGTGTGTGTGTGTGTGTGTGTGTGTACACACACATACATACATATAGTTAATCTTTATAGTTGACATAAAGGGTAGATATTCTTGTCATAATTGTTTCCATTTTACTAATGGAAAAACAGATTAATAGAGAGATCAGATGATTTAGTCAAGGCCAAACAATATTACGTGGCAGAACCAGAGGTTGTTTCCAAGTTTGCGTGACTTTGAAAGCCTGTTTTCATGTTTTCTTACCAGCTACAGCAGGTGTCACAAACTCAAGCACCTATAGAGGCCAGACTAGTCATAAATATGAGCATAGCAGGTCAGGAGTGAAAAAAAGAAATTACTTGGCCCTCTTGGCTACTCTTCTGTTTTCCCCCTTTGTATAAAGGTATATTGGACACAGAAAAGTATTTCTCTGCTACTAGGAAATAATAGTGCTGTGATGGTCAAGTGTAGTGGGAAAGTACAACAGCATTCATTCCTGGTATGGAAAAGCAGTAGGTAGTAGCGGACTGTGGTGAACTGGGGAGCAGGCCTTACTCCTCTCTAGCCAGCTCCTGCATGAGCACATCATGATCCAGAGTGAACCAGATTTCCTGAGTTTCAAGAAAAGCTGGGACTCTGAATTTTTAGGTAATACCTCCTAATTTTTAAAAATTGGCTTGTAAGCTCTTTAGATTTTACTTTAAGCTGTCACCTAATTAAAACACATATGCAGACCAAATGACGTTTCTAGACCACTTGTTTTCTACTGCTGTGATTATTTCTTGTCATTTAAAAATGAACAACGGACAGCATATGAAGTGGAACCCCACATTTCTTGGCTTCTCAATTTGGAAGGCTAAGCTTCTCCGGTTTCTGTTGTTATATGCCCTCGTTTCTTCTCACATGCCCAGTAGAGTTAACATGTCTACAATAATGATGACGATTGAAGTCCTTAAAACTTTGTCTTTCCTGCTCTAAATACTGTGTCACACCCTATTGCTTATGAAAAACAATGCAGTGGTTTACATTATTGCCTTGTCAGTGTAGCTGCTGTCATCAGGTTTTTCAGATAATGTGTTCTGTCAGTTAAGAGCCTGTCAGTGGAAGCAGCTGCCCCTGTGTGTTGTGTCATCATCTGCTGATGAAAGAATGTGGGAAGTGGGTCTAGCCATACATCGATATCACCAACAGACAGAACCCGCAGCTCTACTAATCTGTGAAATTGCTTCCCATTTTCCAGCACACTAAAAGCTAATTGCTTTCTTCAATGAAACAAAACTATCCACTTAGCCAGTTTGTTGAGCTTCGAGATTACTCACCTGTGGCAGTCTGCTTATCTGCCATAAGGATATAAGAATTGTTAAAGGAATGTTTACTGTTCTGATGTAATTAACCTTAAAGAGTGAGCTGACCATCTGGGCATCTTTACTGATCTTTGTGTTTTATTTCAAAACTTGAAATCCACTCCCTAGCTGAGAAGTCATTTACCTTTACTTGATGTTAAAGTAATCATGTATTTATGGTTGGTAAAAGAATAGATAGCTAAATTGATTGTATTTTGCAGACAACATAAAAATATTCCTAAATAATGTGTTCACTATGTGGATGTTAAATGACAGAGGGATGTGTAGTTCACGGAATACTATTGCTGATGTGAATGGTAATCTTATTAAAAGGCCAGAGAGGGAAGATTAAGTCCCATTGGCCCCATGTTTCATCTCATTTACTTACACCCCTGTTTTTAAATCAGTTTTGATTTAAAGCTATACATTATACATTTTCGGATATGGTACAAGGAGTTAATTGCAGGTGGACAAGCCAGGTAATGTTTTGAAAGAATCACCCAAAGCCGACTCCATCTTTCTAGTTGAAGTGATTAGAATATTGGCCTAAAATACGTTTCATAACACAGTTGGATCACAGTGGTGGTTATTATTCAGTAGGTCACGTAAAGCACTGTGTTCTGCATTTTTAATGTAGTGCACATTGTGGGATTCAACTGAGCAAAGGATCCTTTAGTCTGAATATCAATGCATGTTTCCTGTGATGAAGGCTATTAGCTGGTGGGATCATCTCTGAGGAAGTAAGGGGAACAGAGTGCTTTCTGTCACTTCAAAGTAGAAAAGGAAAGCATGCGAGGAAAGAAGCTGAGAAATGCTCTTTGGGGTCATGTGGGGGAGGTGGCCAGAAGTGAGTGTAAGATCTGTGGGTCCCTAGTTTTTTTGGTTTCTTCAAAAGATTTTCATGGTATTGTTTTTCTTTCTTACCCTTTTTTTCCAGCTTCATTAAAAAAAAATGCTTATTCATTGAAGAAAAATGAAACCCTATGGAACTGTATCAAGGAAACGCTGAGAGTTGGCCCCTCACCCTCTCCATTCTGTTGAGCAGCTATGACCTTGGTTAATGTATTTTTCCTCTCTGTGACTTGCTCCATTTCCTTACCCATAAAGCAAAGATAACAAAAGTTATCACCATCATAGGTTTGTTGTGAGGTTTCAGTGAATTAATGTACAGAAAGAACTGCTGGCACTGTAATTTCAGATCACTGGATCTGTGTCTGTTGATCTAATGTATCTACTGTTGCTTTCCCGACACCAATTTATCAGGAATCTCATTTCATGTTATCCCGTTCTTTTAGAGGCCACTTTATATTACAAAATTTGAACCTATTATAATTATCAGTCCCCTTTTGATGGATGTTTACATTATTACCATTAAAAACAAAATTCTTCAAAAAATATCCTTGTCCATATTTCCAGATAACCGATTGCTAAGGAAAGGATCTATGGATGTAGTTTGATGAATATTGCTGATTGTCTCTCAAAACAGTTGTGTTGAATTACACATATGTTAATAGTATCAGAGAGTTCTCTTCTCCCCACACTTCTGCTAGCATCAATAGAGATGATTTTGTTGCATGATCATTATTATTTTTGTGTAATCGTATGCTCATGAGTGCTCTGTGCTCTGTGTGTGTGTGTGTGTGTGTGTGTGTGTGTGTGTGTGTGGTTTGACTCCACTGCTCAACACATTGCTTTCAGCCATCGACACACCCAAAGGGCAAAGAGCAACTATGCTTATAGATTAGTATTTATAGAACTGCTCCATTTGGCTATCCATGGAAACCATTTTGGTTTTAACTGGGTGACGCTGTGCAGTTGTGACTCCAAAGTAGAGGCTGTCCAAGACTTGATTCTAATCTTGCTCTCTTTGGGGCTAAAGCTGAAGTCCTGTGGGACTTTCTTGAGTGTTTACACTTTGGGACAGGCAGCCCTGGAGTAGAGGCAAATAGAGTTGACTGCCAACTGCCTATCATGATTATCCCTTGCACTGCTCTCACAGAGTGTTGAACATTCTCCCCTTAGGATTTTATTTTTAGGAACCCAAAGAATATTTTATTTTTTTTCCTTTGTCCTCATTTTTAAAAGTCTGTTGTTGGTAGTTTAGGAAATTGGCATCATGGAAAAAAGCTGATCTTGGAATCAGGAAACCTAGAATCTAGTCCCATTTTAATGGATAAAGACACTAGAAGTCTGGGTCCAAATTCCACTCTGCCAACTACATTGTAGGCAGTATACTGAGCAGAATATTTGACTTTGTAACATTTAGTTTCCTCCTGGATAAAATGTTTAATAGTATTTCCTATTCGTATCAATCAACATTATTGATTATAGATAACACAAATAGACTCTGGGTGTTTTAAGCAAAAGGGCTTTATTGTAAGGAAATCACTGTGATTTCTCAGATAAATAGAAGGGTATAGATAGATTCAGTTCTATGAAACAAGCAAAATTTCACGTTCTTGTGAAGCTAGGCCATAGGCACAGGCTGCCTCGGGTACCCCAGCTGCTGCCATTGGCTTCATGAATAAATTCTCACATATCTTTTGTATTTGTGCCATTTCGCCAACGTTTGCATTCCTGAGTGGAACTAATCAGTTGGCTAAGCCTGGGTTCAGTACTCATACTCAGGCTACAAGGGACAAAGAGAAAGGGTACCTGCTTCATTTGGTTTCTACAGTTGGAAACATACTGCTACCTCCAACAAGACCATAAAGGAATAATGCTGGAGTGATTAATAGTGTGAATGTGGGATCCAGATGTCCTGGATTTAATTCTAGCCCCACTGCTTAATCCATTTGTGCTTCATAGGTGAAATGAAGTTAGTTAAGATATTTACCTCATTAGGGTTACTCTGAAAATTAAATGAGTTGAATGTATAATGTTCTTCAAGCAGTGTCTGACATATAATAAGCTCCTCACACATTTTCTTTTAATATCATTAGCTTTTCCAGTTAGGAAGGAGTTAATACTGGATAGCCAAACACAAACACAAAAACTAACAAACCTATCCCACCAGTACCAACACACCTAGTATGGATTTGATGCTGATAGTTCCTTTTTTTTCTTATTGTTTTTAATGAATTTCAACTTAGAACTAGTTTACTCTTCTCATGGGCTATTACTAGTTTCTTCATCTGTAATACGAGAATTTGGACCACTTGACATTGAAGTAATCTGACAATTCCAAAATACTATGAGTGAAATTCAGGATAAAGCAGAGAGACTCTGGCAGGAAAAGGTAGAGAATGGCCTAGAGTTTATTGCCCAGTAAGATAGGCAGCAGCCACATAGGGCTATTGATTACTTGAAATGAGGCTAGTCTGAATTGAGATGTGCTATAAGAGTAAAATATAAAGTAGATTTCAGAGTCCTCAGAAAGAATGTATTCTAATAATAATTTTAAAAATATTAATTAGATGTTAAAATTATATATATACATATATATGTTAGGTTGAATAAAACATATTTTAAAAGTTAACCCTATGTTTTTCTTTTTACTTTTTTTTTATGTGGAAGCTAGAAAACATTAAATTATACATGTGGCTCACATTCTGTTTCTATTGGCCAGTGCTGGGCTAGAGCAGGTACTCAGAGAACAGTTTAATGTTCTTTGATCTCTGTATTACTTAATGTATTTTCATTTTCAATTAACAGAAATCCAACTCAATGTGCTCTTTAAAGAAAAAGTAGTAATTGGAATATTATGGCTCACACATAACTAAAATGGAAATATGGAAATAGCCCATCTTCAGACTTGACTGGATCCAAATCAGTGTCATTAGCAGTGTGAACATACATGTGGATACTGTGTTTCCGTCTCTCTTCTGTTTTCTGCTGTGTTGGCTTCATTCACACAATGTTCTTACTTTGTGTTAACCAAAGTAGTAATAGCTATAGCTTTATATCTCCTAGTCTAGGAGAGTAAGAGTTGGTCTCATTCTCTCAGCTCCAACAACTTTAGCTTGGGTCCTGTGCCTGTACAGCACCAGTCACTGTGGTGTGGCATGCTAGACTTTGATTAGCCAGTCCTCTGTCCCTGGGGGCTCCCTGGAGGACAAGTGGAGACAGTCGTTTGAAACCTGTGGACTGAGAATGAAGGTCACCAAGGAAAACTGGTTTCTGTTACCAGACCCAAATCAGAATGGCCAAGAAAACAGGAAAATTCAATAATCAAAGGCTATAGGAGTGGAGGAGAATTTGCTGCTCTTTTTCTCATGCTCACCGGGGCCATGAATCCATAGGTTGTTTTCTTCTACCTGTTTTTCACACACTTCATTTGGTCACCATATTATATTAGTCTGCCTCTAAACAGCTATGCAAATACCCCAACTTCCCCTGCCTCTTCACTGGCTTCCTATCTGTTCTTTTTTTTTTTTTTTTTTTTTAAGATTTATTTATTTATTTGGCAGAGAGAGAGATCACAAGTAGGCAGAGAGGCAGGCAGAGAGAGAGGAGGAAGCAAGCTCCCTGCGGAGCAGAGAGCCTGATGTGGGCCTCGATCCCAGGACCCTGAGATCATGACCTGAGCTGAAAGCAGAGGCTTTAACCCACTGAGCCACCCAGGTGCCCCATCTGTTCTTTTTAGTTCTAATTTCATTTTGCTAAAATCCAAAATCTGTTCTCCACAATACATCCAGAGTAATTATGTATTTATTTAATAAAAATTCTTTTTAAAAATCCATCAATATAGAAAATTATGCAAAACAGAATGCGTGACAATGAAATATTCCAAGACAAACATTTTTTGTAACCACAGCCAGGTCAAGAAATAGAACACTGTTAGACAGTGTAGAAGCATGTTCCATGTGCTTCAACCCAAACACAACTCCTTGGTGCCCAGCTAAGTAACCACTACCCTAACATTTATACTAAATATTCCTTGATGTTTGTATAGTTCTTGCTCCATCACTTCCTTTGACTTAAAAATAATCTGTTGAAAATTCAGGCTATTTAAATTATGGAATTTCTGGGATGCCTGGGTGGCTCAATCAGTTAAGCATCTGCCTTAGATCAAGTCATGGTCCCTGGGATTGAGTCCCATATCCAGCTCTGTGCTCAGTGGGCAGCCTGCTTCTTTCTCTGTCTGATGCTCCTCTTGCTTGTGCTCTCTCTTTCTCTCTTTCACAAGTAAATAAATACAATCTTTAAAAAAATAAACTATGGAATTTCTCAGAGTTTTGGATGTGGCTGAATGCAAACACATCATATAATTCAATGCACTTCTCTATCGTCTGCGAAATAGCAGCTGGAGCCAGAGACAGGCTCCAACTCAGAGTAAATTCCTTGAATAGATTATGGAGACACATTTCTGGTTGTCTCCCATTTTGTAGTTAGTAGCTATTGACATTTAATGCCTATCTATTTATTAATTCTGATTTATAAAATGGTGACATACTAATTCTATTATTTCTTTTATAGTTATTATATTATCTATTTTCAACCCTTTACTGAAATACAAATCATGTATCATACATGAGTCATACAAGTCATATGATTCAAAGTTTAAAAAATACATTCATACAGTTGTGAAACCATCATCACATTCTAATCTGAGAACATTCTGTCTCCCCTCAAAAGAAATCCTTATTCCATTATGAATTACTTCAAAGCCCAATCCAGCTCACCTACCTCAAGCTCTAGATAACCACTAATCTACTTTCTGCCTCTATAGATTACCTATTACATTTCAGAAAATGTAATCATGCAATAAATATGTGTTCTCCTGTGCTTGATTTCTTTCACTTGAGCATATTGTTTTTAAGGTGCATTCATGTTGGAGTACTTCAGTCATTTTCAGTTATAAATAATTTTCCTTTGTATGAATATGATAAATTTGATTTTTTCATTCACCATTCATTCAATGGATATTTGAGTTGTTTTCATTCTTTGGCTATATTGAATAATGTTGCGATGAACATTCATGTAACACATTTTTATGTGAACATATCTTTCATTTTCTCTTGGTTATATACCTAGGAATGGATTTGCTATGTCATGTAGTAACTTTATGTTTAACTTTTTGAAGAACTGCCGAACTATTTTCCAATATGAGGGTTCCAATTTCTACACATTCTTGCCAACACTTATTAGCATATGATGTTTTGAATATAGCCATTTACTAGGTGTGAAGTAATAGTTTTCATTTATATTTTTCTAATGACTAATAATGTTGAGCATTTTTATGCATTTATTGACTATGTGTGCATCCTTTTGGAACAATGTCTATTCAGATTCCAGGTAATTGGTTTGCTTATCTTATTATTATTGAGTTGTAGGAGTGTTTCTATATTCCAGAAGAAAAACCTTGTCAAATATATGCAAATATATGATTTGCAAATATTTTATCCAAGTCTACGGATTGTCTTCTCACTTTCTTGGTGGCATCATTTGTAGCACTAATTTGATCATTTTGATGTAGCCCACTTTTCCCTTTAGTTGATCATACTTTTACTGTCATATCTAAGAAACTATTTCCCAACCTGAGGAGGGAAAAAAAAGATTTCCTGCATGTTTTCTTCTAAGCATTTTATATTTTTAGCTCTGCATTTAGAACTATGATTTGTTTTGAGTTATTTTTTTATTTTTATTTTATTTTTATTTTTTTAGTTATATGGTGTGAGATAGGAGTCCAACTACATTCTTTTGCATGCCGATATGTAGTTGTCTCAAGACCATTTGTTTGAAAAGACTATTTTTTTTACATTGATTGTCTTGATGCTCTTATAAATGAACAAATATAAAGGTAAGATTTTATTTATGTACTCCCAATTTTAATCCATTAATTTAAATGTGTATAGGTATGTACTGCCTCCCTGTCTGGATTATAGCAGCTTTGTAGGAGGTTTGAAATAAGGATGTATGAGTCTTTCAGTTTTGTTCTTTTTCAACATTGTTTTGCTTGTTCCATCCATTTCCATGTGAATTTTTAGATCAGCTTGCCAGTTTCTGGAAAAAAAAATCCCATCTGGGATTTTGATAAGGATTGCATTGCATCTGTAGATTGATTTGTGGAGTATTGCTTTCTTAATAATATAAAGGTTTCCCTCTACAAACACTTTAACATCATATTTAGATATTCTTCTGTTTCTTTCAACAGATTTTTGTAGCTTTTTAGTATGCAAGCCTTACACTTCTTTTGGTTAAATTTATACATAAGTGTTTTATTCTTATTGGTACTACTGCAAATGAAGTTGTTTTCTTACTTTCGTCTTTAGATATTCATTGCCACTATAGAATACAATATGTTTTTATGTATACACCTTCTATCCTGACACATTGCTGAGCTTGTTCATTAAGTCTTGTAATCCTTTTTTTTTTTTCCTGGATACCTTAGAATTTTTATATACAAGATAACTTTGTCTTCAAATATAAATATTTTTACTTTTTCCTCTCTAATCTGTATGCCTTTTATATCCTCTTCTTGCTTTATTGCTCTACCTAGAACTTGCAGTACATGTTGAATAAAGTGTGAAAGTTTAAATCCTTGTCTTTTGCCTGATCTTAGGGAAAAAACATTCATTCTTTCACCATTAAGTCTGGTGCTAGCTATTTGTTTTTGTTTTTTTGCAGATGCCCTTTATCTTGAGGAAGTTCCTTATTTTCTAATTTGTAAAACATTTCTACCGTGAAAAGATATAGATTTTGTCAGATAGGTTTCTGCATCTTTTGAGATGATCATGGGTTTTTATCCCCGATTTTGTGAAATGATTTATTATATTAATTGATGTTTGGCATTGTGGGGATAAATCTGAGTTGTTGTACTATATAATGCCTCTCCACATGTTGCTGGATTCAGTTTGCTAGTAATTTCTTTCTTTTTTTTTTTTTAACAGAATGAGTCCCATTTTTTTTTTTTTTAAGATTTTATTTATTTATTTGACAGAGAGAAACAGAGTTAGAGAGGGAGAAGCAGTCCTCCCGCCAAGCAGGGAACCCGATGTGGGAGTCGATCCCCGTTCTCCGGGATCATGACCTGAGCCAAAGGCGGCTGCTTAACCAACTGAGCCCCCCAGGCCCCCCAAAGTTTGCTAGTAACTTTTTAAGGCTTTTTGCATCTATAGTTATGAGATATTTTCTATGGTTTTCTTTCCTGTGATGTCTTTGCCTGGTATGACAGTAATACTGGCCTTACAGGTTGCTTTAGGAAATATCCTGTCCTATTTTTGGAAGAGTTTTTGAAGAATTAGTATTAATTCTTCTTTGAATATTTGGCACAAATTATCACTAAAGCCATCTTAGCCTGGGCTCTTCCTTGTGGGCAAGTTTTAAATTAGTAATACATCTCTTTACCTGATGTGAACCTATTCAGATTTTCTTGTTAGTGTCTTTCTAGGAAATTTTTATTCAGTGGCATGTAGTTGTTCATAGTAATACACTATAATCATTTGTTATTTCTGTGATATTGGTAGTGACATTCCTTCTTTCATTTTTGATTTTAATAATGTGAATCTTCTTTACTGTTTGCTTAGTAGAGCTAAATATCTGCCAATTTTTTTTGCTCTTTTTCAAAGAACTCTTGGTTTTGTTGATTTTTCTCTAATCTTTATTATTTCTTTCAGCTTTGTTGGGTTTTGTTTGCTCTTCTTGTTCTCATTGCTAAAGGAGAAACTTAGGTTACTGATTTGTGTACAGATAACAGATTTCTCTCTGAGTGCTGATTTAACTAAATCCCATCAGTTTTGTGATGCTGTATTTTCATTTTCACTCATCTAAAATAGTATTTTCTACTTTTCCTGGTGATTTTTTTTCTTTGACCAATTGGTTGCTTAAGAATGTTTTATTTAATTTTCACTTATTGTTTTATTATTAGATTCCACTGTGGTTGAAAATATGCTTTGTGTGATTTCAATCCTTTTACATTTTTTAAGATTTAATTTTTTGACCTAGCATATGTGCATCCTAGAGAATGCTCTCTATGTGATTAAGAATGTATATTCTGCTGCTGTTGGTAGAGTGTTCTATAGATTTTTAAATATTTAATTCATGTATAGTGTTGTTTAAGTCTTCTATTTTCTAGTTGTTTTAACCATTATCGAAAGTGAGTTTTGAAGTATCCAACTATTATTGTTGCATTTTTTAAATTTTTGCTTCAATTCTCTTCATGTATTTGGGGGCTATGCTATTCATTGCCTATATGTATATAATTGCTATGCTTCCTGCATTCCCCCCCCACCAGGAGGGACTGGTCCTTTTATCATTATAAAATGTCCTTCTTCATCTCTAATAACTTTTGTTTGTTTTAAAGCCTATTCTTATTATTTGAGAAAGATTTTTTTTAGAATGCTCATATTATATATGAGAATAATACTATTTTCATATTATTATTGTAAAATATATTTTCTCATGACAGAGTAGCTATCTCAGGTCTTTCATTGTTGTTTACTTGGTGGACCTTTATCTCTATTTTACTATTTGTATCTTTGCATTAAAATATACTCAGATCTTTTTTTTAATCTCCAGTTTCAGAGTCCTTGCCTTTTGACAGTGCTGTTTAAATCATACACCTTTAATGTTATTGGTATGGGTGGACTTACATCTACCATTTTGCTTTTTGTTTTCTATATGTCTCAGGTATTTTTTAAAAATATTTTTCTCCTTTCTCCTCAGCCTCTCCAACACTTGTTGTTTCCTTTCCTGTTAATTTTGGCCATTATGTCTGGTGTAAGGTGGTATATCAAAATGTGGTTTTGATTTGAATTTCCCTGATAACTAATGATGATGAACATTTTTTCATGTGTCTGTTAGCCATTTGTATGTCTTCTATGGAGAAGTGTCTTTTCATGTCTCTTGCCCATTTGTTGATGTGATCATCTGTTTTTTGGTTTTTGAGTTTGAGGCGTTCTTTATAAATCTTGGATATCAGCCCTTTGTTTGAGTTTCATTTGCAAATATTTCTCCCATTCTATGGGTTGCCTCTTTGTTTTGTTGACTGTTTCCTTTGCTGTGCAGAAGTTTTTTATTTTGATGAAGTCCCAAAAGTGTATTTTCGCTTTTGTTTCCTTTGCTAAAGCCTCTCATAAGCACCATTTCCCCCATATTCCCAATATTCTATTGGAAGATATTAAAATAAAAAAATAGAATTGATAAAATGTTAATTAAAATTTTTTTTACAAAGTCAGCAAGGTATATTTTCTTTTTTTCAAAATTTAATTTTATTTTTTCAGTGTTCCAAGATTCATTGTTTATGCCCCACACCCAGTGCTCCATGCTCTCAGTACCCACCACCAGGCTCTCCCATCCCCTCATCCCCTTCCCTCTAAGACCCTCAATTTGTTTCTGAGTCCAAAGTCTCTCATGCTTCGTTTCTCTCCTCGAATTACCCTACTTCCCATTTCCTTTCCTTCTCCTACTGTCCTCTATATTACTCCTTATGCACCACATGTAAGTGAAACCATGTGATACTTGAATGCAAGCTGGTGTAGCTGCTTTGGAAAACAGTGTGGAGATTCCTTAAAAAATTAAAAATAGAGCTACCATATGACCCTGTAATTGCACTACTGGGTATTTACTCCAAAGATATAGATGTAGTGAAAAGATGGGCCATATGTACCCTAATGTTCATAGCAGCAATGGCCACAATCACCAAACTGTGGAAAGAGCCAAGGTGACCTTCAGCAGAAGAATTTATAAAGAAGATATGGTTCATACACACAATGGAATATTACACCTCCATCAGAAAGGATGAATACCCAACTTTTGTGTCAACATGGACCGGATTGGAGGAGATTATGCTGAGTGAAATAAGCCAAGCAGAGAAAGTTAGATATGGTTTCACTTACTTGTGGAGCATAGGTAGTAATATGGAGGACAGTAGGAGAAGGAAAGGAAATGTGAATTAGGGTAAATAAGGGAGGGAGATGAAACATGAGAGACTTTGGACTCAGAAACAAACTGAAGGTCTTGGAAGAGAGGGGGATGGGGGAATGGATGAGCCTGGTCGTGGGTATTGAGGGCATGTATTGCATGGAGCACTGGGTGTGGTGCATAAACAATGAATTTTGGAAAACTGAAAAAATAAAATTAAATTTAAAAAAGAAAAAAATATTTTTCTCTGTTACTGCCTTCTTTGGTATCAAGTAAAATTTTTAGCGTGACATTCTAATTTCTTTTGTAATTGTTAAATTTATCTTCATAGTGGTTTCTATAGGCCTTATAATATGCATTTTAACTTATCAGAATCTAGTTCAGATATATTTTCAATTCCAGAGAAATATACTAACTTTACTTTTATATAGCTCCATTTTCTGCTGCCTCTTTTGAGAAGTTACTGTTGTACACAAACTGATATATACTATTATGTCTAAATATATTATAAATCCAACAATGCTTTGTTATAATTTTCAATGTGCATAATCATATCTTTTAACAAAACTAAAAGAAGAAAATAAAGCAAGTGTATATTTTTAGAGTTTGTTATATTAGCCTTCTTATTTACTTTCTCTGGTTCACTTCAATACTTTCTTTGGATTTGAGTTACCATCTGATTTCATCTTCCTTTTCCAATTCAGCTTTGTTCTAACCGGTATCATCTGTGCTATTATTGTCAAATATATTACTATTTTGTGTTGAAGTCCCCATGTTACAATTGCATTCATATTTTTTATGCAGTTGCTTTTTAAATAAGTCAGGCTAACAAAGGAAATGAAACATGTAATCATACTATCTTTTGTAATTACAGTAATGGCACTTTTTGTTTGTTTTATCATATGGATTCCAATTACCATCTGGTATCACTTGCTTCTTTACATGAAGAACTTTGATTAGTTTTTCTGTAATGGAAGATCTGTTAGCAACAAATTCTCTCAGGTTTTGTTTATTGTTAATATCTTTATTTTGCCTTCATTAAAAAAATAGTTTTGCTAGGTATAGAATTCTTTGTTGAGTTTTTAATTTCAACTCTTTGACTATGTCATCCCACTGCATTCTGACCTCTGTTGTGTTTTTTTTTTTAAGATAACTGATAATTCTTTTTTTTCTTTTTAAATATTTTATTTATCTGACAGAGAGAAACACAGCCAGAGAGGGAACACAAGCAGGGGAAGTGAGAGAGGGAGAAGCAGGCTTCCAGCCGAGCAAGGACCCCGACGTGGGACTCGATCCCAGGTCACCAGGATCATGACCTGAGCTGAAGGCAGTCGCCTAACTAACTGAGCCACTCAGGCACCTCTGTTTTTTTGTTTTTGTTTTTGTTTTTGTTTTTAAGATTTTATTTATTATTTATTTGACAGAAATCAGAGCAGGCAGAGAGGCAGGCAGAGAGAGAGGAGGTAGCAGGCTCCCCACTGAGCAGAGAGCCCAACGTGGGCCTCAATCCCAGGACCCCAAGATCATGATCTGACCTGAAGGCAGAGGCTTTAACCCACTGAGCCACCCAGACGCCTTGACCTCTGTTGTTCTGATGAGAAGTCAGCTGTTAACCTTACTGAGTTTCTTTACACATGCTGAGTCATTTTTTTCACACTGCAATCCACATTTTGTCTTTGTCTTTCAACACTTTTATGGAAATTTGTATTGATTTAAATCTCTGTATTTATCCTGCTTGAAGTCTATTGGAGTTCTTGGATGTGTGACTATTGTTTTTAATTAAATATAAAAAATTTTCAATCATTATTTCCTCAAATATTTTTCTGTCCCTCCTCCTCGTCTTTCTTTCTGGTACTCCCATTATACATAATTTGGTGTCAAAATACTGCATTTGTTCCCTGTCCTCCTCCTTTTTGATGAGTTACTATTTTTTCAATTATTGTCAACTGATGGATTTAAGTTTATTTGATGGGTCTAAATCTATTGCAATTATTAAAGTTGTGAAGTTTGAATTATTCTATATTTGTCCACTGGAGCCTCTTCAGTTTGGCTGCTGAGTCTTTTTAACATGACTTTCATATCATTGATCATTTACTTGCTGTCAGGTATGATGAGGTATTTCAGGTTCATCTTGTATATTTCCTACATCAGACCTGGAATTAATCTTCTTTAAGAAGGCTTGGCTTATTTTAGTGAGAAATGGCATTTCAAGATTATGATCTGGATGCAAAGAATACTCATTGCTGCTGGGGTAGCCTATGTCTGTGACTCTTTTGTGGACAGAACTAAAATACAGATACATCTGTAAAGATAAAACACCTCATTAGTTCATATTGATACTTCTAATGCAGATTAAAAGCTGTAAGATTTTTTTTTTAAGATTTTATTTATTTGACAGCAAGAAACACAGCTAGAGAGGGAACACAAGCAGGGGGGTGAGAAAGGGAGAAGCAGGCTTCCCGCTGAGCAGGGAGCCCGATGTGGGGCTCGAACCCGGGTCTCCAGGATCATGACCGGAGCCAAAGGCAATCGCTTAACCACCTGAGCCACCAGGTCCCCAAAAGCTGTAAGATTTTTACTTAATTTTTCTCTAGGATATCTGATCTCCTTTGTTCCATATCAGAAATCATGGCATATAACCAGTGCACAGTATACTCTGTTCCTCCTAGACTTCACTGAATTTACTTCTATAACAGTATCAGTTAGGGTTTGATCACTGAAGCAGACAACTCCAAGTGGTATGGTGTAAGGGATGGGTGTTATGGATTAGATTTTATATAATTGTGAAAGCTGGTGAAAGAGTCTGCTGGATGCTATTCCTCTGATTCCATGATGCCGGTGAGATCAGTAGTGAAGAAACACAATACATGAAGCAGGGGAAAATAAGGAAAACGTGGAGCCCCATAAAGAGAATCTGGGTCTCATATCTATTTCTCACCACCTATAACTCCAGCAATGTAGGTGAACTGTAGAAGAGACTGGTGCCCTTTGCTAAAGAGTTGCACACATGCTTAGCTGAGGACTTACAAAAGTTGAAGAAGGGTATTTAATAGTAACTGAAGGGGTTTAGGGTCTGATGAATGCTAGAGAATAAGGTGAGTTAGCAGATGGTAACTATGTGGTCGAGTTGTAGTAGAACTTGGAATCCTGTATTCACATTAACAGAATAATGGCTTCTGTTTCATTTCTGCTTTGTAAATCTTAATGCAAATTTGTTTTATAGATAGCTTTAATCTAGAAATAGACGAAGAAAGGAATTCTGGAAAACACAAAAGAAAGCTGGAGTGGCTTTATATAAGTATATTTTCAATGTTACTGTATAAGAAAGCAACCAATTTCTGTGCATTGATTTTTGTATTCTGCCACATTACTGAATTATTGTATGAATTCTAGTAGTTTGGCAGTGGAGTCTTGGGTTTTCCATATAAAGTATCATGTCATCTGCGAAGAGAGAGAGTTTGACTTCTTCTTTGCCAGTGTGAATACCTTTTATTTCTTTTTGTTGTCTGATTGCTATTGCTAGGACTTCTAAAACTATGTTGAGCAATAGTGGTGAGAGTGAGCAATAGTGTTATTGATCTCAATAGGAAGGCTGTCAGCTTTTCCTCATTGAGAATGATATTTGCTGTGGGTTTTTCATAGATAGATTTTGTGAAGTTGAGGAATGTTTCCTCTATCCCTGTATTTTGAATAGTTTTAATCAGGAACGGATGCTGTATTTTGTCAAATGCTTTTTCTGCATCAATTGAGAGGACCATGTGGTTCTTCTCTCTTCTCTTACTGATTTATTCTGTCACGCTGACTGATTTGCGAAGTTGAACCATTCTTGCATCCCAGGGATAAATTCCACCTGGTTATGGTGGATAATCTTTTTGGATTATAATAGGACTGTTGGATCCTATTAGGATCTTGTTGAGAATCTTGGCATCAATATTCATCAGGGATATTGGTCTGAAATTCTCCTTTTTGATGGGATCTTCGCCTGGTTTGGGGATTAATGTAATCCTGGCTTCATAGAAAGATTCTGGAAATTCTTCTGTTTCTATTTTTTTAAACAGCTTCAGGAGAATAGGTATTATTTCTTCTTTGAATGTTTGGTGGAATTCCCCAGGGAATCCATCAGGTCCTGGACTCTTATTCTGGGGGAGGTTTTTGATCACTGCTTCAATCTCATTACTAGATGTTGGTCTATTCTGGTTGTCAATTTCTTCCTGTTTCAGTTTTGGAAGTTGATAGGCTTCCAGGAATGCATCCATATCTTCTAGGTTGTTTAACTTATTGGCATATAACTGCTGATAGTAATTTCTGATGATTGTTTCTATTTCCTTGGTGTTAGCCCTTACATTCATAATTTTATTATGAATTTTATGCTCCCCTTACATTCATAATTTTATTAATTTGGGCCCTCTCTCTTTTCTTTTGGATTAATTTGGCAAATAGTTTATCGATCTTATTAACTCTTTCAGAGAAGCAGCTTCTAGTTTCATAATGTCTTCTACTGTATCTCTAGTTTCTAATTCACTGATCTCTGCTCTAATCTTAATTATTTCTCTTCTTGTGTGTGGAGTTGGCTTAATTTGTTGTTGATTTTCCAGTTCTTTAAGGGATAAAGAGAGTTGTTGTATTCAGGATTTTTCATTACTTTTGAATGAGGCTTGGATGGCTATGTATTTCCCCCTTAGGACCGCCTTTGCTGTATCCCATAGGTTTTGGATCAATGTATCTTCATTCTCATTGGTTTCCATGAAATGTTTAAGTTCTTCTTTGATTTCCTGGTTGATCCAAGCATTCTTCAGCAGAATGGTCTTTAGCTTACCAGTGTTTGAATTCCAAGAAAAAGAACTTTTTCTTGTGGTTGAGTTCCAGTGTCAAGGCACTGTGGTCAGAGAATATACAGGGAGTAATCTCAATCTTTTGGCATTGGTTTAGCCTGATATGTGAGTTAGTTGTGGTCTATTCAGGAGAATGTTTCATGTGCATTTGAGAAGAATGAGTATTCTGTTGTTTTAGGGTGGAATGTTATGAATATACCTATGAGGTCCATAGTCCAGTGTGTCATTCAGAGCTCTTCTTTGTTGATTTTCTGTTTAGATGATCTGTCCATTGCTGAGAGTGGTATATTAAGATCTCCTACAATTAATGTATTCATGTCAATATGACTATTTTGCTTAACAGTTGGCTTATGTAGTTGGCTGCTTCCATGTTGGGGGCGTAAATATTTATAATTGTTAGATCTTCTTGGTAGATAGATCCTTTAAGAATGGTGTAGTGTCCTCCTGTATCTCTGATATAGTCTTTAGCTTAAAATCTAATGTATCTGATATGAGAATTGCTAACCCAGCTTTCTTTTGAGGCCTGTTGGCATGAAAGATGGTTCTCCATCCCCTGGATATATCTTTAGATTCAAAATGTGTCTCTTGTATACAGCATATGGAAGGGTCCTGTCATTTTATCCAGTCTGAAACCCTGTGCTGTTTTATGGGAGCATTTAGGCCATTAACGTTGGGAGTGATTATGGAAAGATACATTTTTATTGACATCATGTTGCCCATGAAGTCCTTGTTTCTATAGATTGCCTCTGTAAATTTCTTTGTTCTATGTCATTCTTGGGTTCTTTCCTCTTTTATAGACCCCCCCCCCTTAATATTTCTTGTAGTGACAGCTTGGTGGTCACACAATCTTTTAGACCTTGCTGGTCCTGGAAGCTCTTTATTGCTCCATCTATTTTGAAAGTCAGTTTTGCTGGGTAGAGTATCCTTGGCTGTGTATTTTTTTCATTTAATTTCCTGACTATGTCTTGCCAGCCCTTTCTGGTTTTCCAGGTTTCTGTGGGCAGATCTGATATTATTCTGATGGTCCTCCCTCTGTACATAAGGGATCTCTTCCCCCTAGTTGCCCTTAAGACATATTCTTTGAATTTATGATTCATGAATTTCACAATTATGTGCCTGGAGGTTTTTCTAGCCTTGTTTATCTTGGGGGTTGTCCTCTCTGCCTCTAGGACATGAAAACTTGTTTCATTCCCCAGATTAGGGAAATTTTCATCCAGGATTTGTTCAACTATATCTTCAGTCTTCTCTCTCTCTCTCTCTCTCCTCTCTATCTCCTCAGGGATACCAAAAATTCTAATGGGAGTGTTTCATGGCATCATTTATTTCCCTAATTCTATTTTCAGGGGACTTTTGCTGTTTCTTCTGCTCCTCCTTTTTAATCAGTCTCTCTTCTAGATCACTATTTCGATCTTCTGCTTCACTTACCCTAGCTGTTAGAGTATTTAGATTATATTGGATCTCATTGAATAGCATTTTTAACCTCTGCCAGGTTGGCTCTCACTTCCACTGTTAGAGATTCTATGTTGCCACGAGTGGTCTTTTCCAGCTTAGCCATTGCTTGGATAATTGCTACCCTGAATTCCATGTCTGTCATATTGCTTATGTCCATATCCAGCAGTTCTGTGACAGAGGTTGCAGCCTCTGAATTTTTCTTCTGTTGGGTGTTCCTCCCCTGAGTCATTTTGGTGAGGGGTGGTTGAGGGGATGTATAGCTGAATATATCAACCATGATCCAGGCAGGTTGCCTGTTGGAAGGTTTTGGAGTAATCAGAAGTCACCACCAAAAAGAAAGAAAAAAGAGAAAGAAAAGGGAAAGAAAGGGCGCCTGGGTGGCTCAGTGGGTTAAAGCCTCTGCCTTTGGCTCAGGTCATGATCTCAGGGTCCTGGGATCGAGGCCCACATCGGGCTCTCTGCCCAGCAGAGAGCCTGCTTCCTCCTCTCTCTCTCTGCCTGCCTCTCCGCCTACTTGTGATCTTTCTGTCAAATAAATAAACAAAATCTTAAAAAAAAAAAAAAAAAAAAAAAAAAAAAAAAAAAAAGAAAAGAAAAGAAAAAAGAAAGAAGGAAAGAAAAAAACCCAGCCAGAAGGGCCCCAAAGGTAGGATTTATATGGCACAAAAGCAAAAACGAATTAACAAAAAGACCATCAAAAGGAAAAACAAAAAAACAAGACAAAACAAAAAACAAAACCCAGCCCAAATAACCAAGCGTAAGATTTATATAGTACAAAGGCAAAATCAAATACACAGAAACACTGACAGAAGAATAAGATGGGAATGTGGTTACAAACCCTCGATGCGGGCGAGGAACGTATTTCAGTTCCTCCTGGATGTCTCTTGTTATTTTTGTTAGAGGAGTCAATTTTCCAGAGATAAAATGGAAATTAAAACTGATTTATATATAGGGATAGTATTGACTAGGAAAAAAGGATTACCTTGAAGTTTGTATCTATATGTATATTTAAAAAAACAATGAAAGTAACACAGGTATATGTATGAAAAAAGTTCAAGTTAAAAAGTTATATGGAATGTTGTTTTAAACATCAAGTTGTAATATTAAATAGATTAAAAAAATAAAAGAACAAGAATCGTGAGAAAAAATTTAAAATTAAAATTTTTTTAATGAAAAGAAATTTTAAAAAATGAAAAGAAAAGCTGTGTTCTACAAAATATGCAGGTTTGGGGGCAGTACTGGGAGGTTAATATATTGTTTTTTCCCCTGATGTTCAGGTTTTACAGCTTTATGGAGACCCTTTGGTGGATGTCCTCTTGTTCTTTTGACTTGCCTTCTGGGGGAGGGGCCTGCCTTGTTTTTCAATCAGTTTTGCTTGGGCTGAGTCGCCCTGCCCCCATCAAGGGGCTGGGCTTCCTCCCCCTTCTGTTTATCTTCCAAAATCAGTGTGAGTGCTCCCATTCCACTTTACCTCTCCACTGATGCTCTTCTGCCCCTGTAGAGATCCAGAAATGTATAATCTTACATCTCAGCCTGATTTCATGAGTGTTCGGAGTGTTCTGGTAGAAATTTAGCTCACTTCAGGGGACTGGTGGAAACAGGGTCTTCTACTTCTCCGCCATCTTTCCTCCCCCTGGTTTGAGCTTTTAAATATGTCTTTAATCCATTTTGAATTGTTTTTGTTCATCAAAATAGGTGGTCCAGTTTTGTTGTTTTATGTGTGGCTGTCCAGTTTTCCCATCACCATTGAAAAGACTATCCCTTCCTTATTGTGTATTCTTGATTCCTTTGTCATAAGTTAATTGACCATATATACTGCTTTTTCTCTTTATTTTTCTTTTTTGTGTGGGGGTATTCATAGTGTTTAAAAATAATGTTGTCACCTCTGTCATTTCCTCCAAATACTGCAGAGCAATTTTTTTGAAAACATAAATCTAAAATGACACTTATATGCTTCAAAAATAATTTTATATATTCTTATTATCTTTAGATGAAATCCATGTTTCTTTTCATAGCCTAGAAGAGTAGTCCTCCAATTCTGTCTGTATTGGAATTATCTAGAGTGTTTTTAAGAGTCCTGACACCAGGGGTGCCTGGGTGGCTCAGTTGGTTAAGCGGATAATTTCGGTTCACATCTTGGTCTCAGGGTCTTGAGACTGAGCCCCACATGCTGTTGGTGTCCCTGTTCAGTGGAGAGTCTGTCCCTCTGCCCATGCCCCACTCATTCTCTCTCGCTCTCTCAAATAAATAAAATATTTTTAAAAAAATCCTGATGCCCATGTTGTACCCAAGACCAATTAAGTTAGAAACCCTGAAGGTGGGATCAAGTGTCTGCATCTTTTTAAAGCTCCGCAGGTGATTCCAGTGTTTGAGAGCCATTGGCTAGGAGGCCCTTTATAATCTGATCTAACTCTTTTGGATTTCTCTAATTCTTCATGTTGATACTCATTAGTAAGCCCACAAATAACCCATGTATCAGTCATATCAAAGTAGCTATAGTGTTAAAATTCATTGCTTCTCTTGTCTCTTAATTATCCTCTTCTCTTTGCCTTGAATTACTCCTTCTACCTAAAATAGCTATTCACCTGATCACCACTATATCACTTGTAAGTAAAAGATCTAAAGGTTATTATAGGTATATGGTCTTAAGATTAAGGAAGAGAAATGGCTGATTCACTGTTAATTTAGGTTTTCTTGCATCATACTGAGCCCATTGTTGAACCCTAATTGCCTGAAAATGTGAACCAACTCTTGCCCAGAGGTGAGCCTTCAGTTGTTTCTGGTTATCTCCATGAATTCCTAGAGACTAAATTTTGTTCTTTGGAAAGTTTATTGAGAAGGATGAGTTGCTGACCAGGACCCATATTGGATGTTTGCTTCTCCGTGTGATGATTTATATTCATAATACCAAGGCTGCAGTTGGAAATTAGACCTGCCACTTTAAAATATGGTTGGTCTGGCCCTGATATTGTGAGGAGTGGATTCTTATCAGCCGTTGCATTAAAACAGCATCAGAGACAAGAGAGAGCATATTTTTTAAATGACAGTTCTAAGAGGCCTTAGTGTTTTAGATTAAATCATGATTCTAGAGGCTAAGCCCTGGATTAAAGATTTTGATTTGCCTCCATATCCTCTTAATCAAATCTCCTTTTCTTAATGCTTCCACCCTTAGGAAAACTGAGAAAGCACTTTTTCCTTATGAATTTTATTGTATCATATTACATCTCAGTGGACAGCAAACAACTTATCTTGGTTTGAAATAAGATAAACTTTTCGTACAGCCAGTGAACTACCATGAAGTTGTTAAAAATAATGTCATAGATTCATCTTTTACAGTTGTGGACAGATGATGATATAAAGTCAGAAGGGATTCACACCAAAGCAGTAAAAATCGTTACCTCTTTGTGATAGAATCACAGGTTGTTTTAGCTTTTTTCAGTGCTTCTATCTACTTTTTCCCAGTTTCCTTACAGTGAATATGTACATGTACATCTACATTTTAAAAAGATAAGCGTAGTTTGAGAGTTTTCCACTAAGATAGTAGAGGTTGCCTTTTAAAAGGCTCTACAGAAGGATTTGTAGACTCTATTACTCTCCATTTATTTTTTATCTGAATAGCAGAAACTAGAGAGTCCCTCAGAGCAGCTTAACCTGCCTCCATTCACTCCTCCATTCTGTAGAGGTCTCAAGCTATGATTTTCAATTAAAGGAGAGAGAGAATTTTTTTCTTTTTTCCAGCAGGGTAGTCAATTTATCAAAATTGTCTGACTCTCCAACCTATTCATGGGGTAGATGGCACAGGAGGATGCAGAAAAGGCCAACTGGTGATTCTGTGTCTGTTTTTGTGTGGTGTGGATCAGGTCACCCCATCAGGCTCAGCTTTGACTGCTCGTTCTGCCTCACCAAGAGACAGTGGCTAGGAGGGAGACATTTATTACATGTTAGAAAGGACAAACCAGTGTACTAACAGGGGACTGAAACACACATCTCACTTTTTTTTTTTTTTAATCTCCATTAAAATCAAACTTTAATCATGAATTGTGAAATACAACACAGGCAGTTAGGGGCTGCTAAAATATTAACACATCTATTGAAACAGAAACCCAGGCACTTTATTATCCTCATGACCAGCTCTGGGATTTCATAATTAAGTCTTTCAGTTTGATTTATTTAGACTAAGCAAATTTTCAAAGTGAGTTTGAGGGGCTTTGTACTTGGAACATGAATGCATTGCATTTCCCAAGGCAATTTTGAACTGGGGTTTCATCAGTTCAACGCCCTGACTCTGAAGCAGGTATTCTGAGAAATTTCTCTTGAGCATCCATACTCATTAACTGTGAGAAGGACCTCACAGATCTCCCTTAGCAGTGTGAATATTCAGGAAAGAGGGAGAGAGGGAAAGATGTTAGTTTAGGAGTGAAACTGTATTAGTCTTCGCATGTTAATTCCTCTTGGTCTGTTGGGTCTGTTCTCTTTGGTGCTACAAATGGACACTTCTCTCCTGTTTCTTAGCTAATCCTTTAGCTGGTTCTGAGTATCTTCCCATTAGCCAGAGCCATTAGAAAGATGCACCCCTTCCATATTTAGAAACATTGTTTCTTTTACCCTGCAAGAGGTACTTTTGTATCGTGAAGCATTAGACCTAGTATAATCCTGAGATACAATATGCGGCAAATTCTCAGATAATGTGAATTTGAACATACTGTGTAAAATTTAACCCATCTCAAGGAACAGGATAGGTGAATCAGGAAGAGAATGAAATCTAAATACAGTACAGACTTAAGGATGGCAGTTTGTATATAGTGACATAAAGAAACTTTGTTCTAGGCAGAGAAAGGGAGGAAGGGAATGAGTCACATGGAAGATGTACCTAATTATTTGTTAATATGGTATGAAAGAGACGGGTGCCTGGGTGGCTCAGTGGGTTGAAGCTTCTGCTTTCCGCTCAGGTCATGATCTCAGGGTCTTGGGATGGAGGCCTGCATTGGGCTCTCTGCTCAGCAGGGAGCCTGCTTCCTCCTCTCTCTCTGCCTGCCTCTCTGCCTACTTGTGATTGCTCTCTGTCAAATAAATAAATAAAAATCTTTAAAAAAAAATACATGGTATGAAAGAGAGAGGTTCTAGGGAGGAGAAAAGGAGAGAGAGAGAGAAAGGAAGGGGAGGGGAGAAAAGGGGCAGAGAGGGGAGGAGGGAAGAGGGAGCATTGCTACAGGAACATAACAGTATCCAGGTTTTAAAATATGGGGTTTACTTTAGGATATCAACTTTGAGCATTCGAAAATCACTAGTTAACCTTGGTCATTTGACAAATCAGCTGCCAAAGCTGGACCATAATGAAACCCCACAGCCTTTCATCATTGTGATGATAGAAACAGTATAAAGGTTGAGTTCAGCACCAGTGTGAACAACCAGCATGTTTTGACTGCCTAGTCTGCTCACCTTCCCCTCACCATCAAAAAGAATGTGAAATACATCCCATTCTGGTTTTCCTCTCACCTTGACATTGAAAAGAAGTTGTTTTACCCTGAGTTGTCTGTCTATGCAGACCACTTCATGATGTCTTTATGGTCTGTGTAGATTTTCACAGGAGATTCTAGAAAACAAATGCCTGAAGAGAACTGATGATAAGATTTCTTGTTGGAAGCTCCCAATCAGTCCACACTAATTGTGGAACCCTGGAAAAGGTCCTTATTTAATATGAATCACAATTTATTAATTTGCAAATGGAAGAAAGTATCATTTATTTCACAGGATGAAGAATAAAATATGATGATAGCTATATAAAATCCACTAATAAAATCCTTGAGCATTGAGTAATTGTTGTTTGCATTGTTACTTTTATTATGGTAGAATTCTTGACTAGCCAGTGAAAGAAGTATTTTTGGCAGAAGAGGAGGGACTGCCATCAAAATTCTAATATCATATCCTGTATTACTACCTACTCTAACTGGTTTTAGTCTGCCCTCAATCTGGGATTGAGATATTAAATTATACCAACCCTTTACAAGAATTAGTTTCTCTAAGGTCTCAGAGGTGATGCCTCTGACTCCAGTGTAACCTCCTGGAAAAGCTATCAGTGTAATATTGAGCCCATCCAAACTCAGTAAATTTAGCAGATGGGGATGAGACATGTATTGGGATCAAGGAGGATTGACCTCTCAGATTTCTTTCAGTGACAAAATTGACACATCATTGTTCCAACTAGTGTTCTAGTTGTGCCGGAGACATCAAAAGTGAATCAATAGACTCCAAGCCACATACACATATATGTCAACTCTGTACTTATCTTAAATCTTTATGCTATGCATTATTATATAACTTAGAATTCAGGAAATTCCCCAAGCAAACAATTTTCAGCTTTTGTATTTCAGTTAAAAAAATATCTTAAAGAAAAACACACACACACAACTGAAGTTAAGGGGGCACCTCGGTGGCACAGTCAGTTAAGTGTCCAGCTCTTGATTTCAGATCAATCATGATCTCTAGATTGAGATATGGAGCCCTGCATCGGGCTCTGCACTTAGTGCAAAGCCTACTTTGCCTCTCCCTACCATGCAATCTCTCTCTCTAAAATAAATAAATCTTAAAAAATAAAACAGAAGTGGGGTGCCTGGGTGGCTCAGAGGGTCAAGCGTCTGCTTTGGCTTAGGTCATGATCTCAGGGTCCTGGATCGAGTCCCACATCGGGCTCTCTGCTCAGCGGGGAGCCTGTTCCCCCTCTTTCTCTGCCTGCCTCTCTGCCTATATGTGATCACTGTCTCTCTGTCAAATTAATAAATAAAATCTTTAAAAAAAATAAATAGAAGTTAAAGTTGCCCATGTCTTTCATAAAATTAAAGTATTCATAGAAACAGAAGCACCCGTATCAACTTTTTTATTTTTTATTTTTTTGTTTTTGTCACATGGACACAGAGTAAATTAACTTTGTGGTCTATAGGAAACTTGTTGTTATTAATACTACTCTATCATCTGCCCTGATAATATCCAGGAAATGCTGGTTTTTCTTTCAGCCAGCGTTTTAAGAAGATTAAGGATTTTTTAAAAAAAGATTTTACTTATTTATTTGACAGAGAGAGAGATCACAAGTAAGCAGAGAGGCAGGCAGAGAGGAAGGAGGAAGCAGGCTCCCTGCTGAGCAGAGAGCCCGATGCGGGCCTCAATCCCAGGACCCTAAGATCATGACCTGAGCCGAAGCCAGAGGCTTAACCCACTGAGCCATCCAGGAGCCCAGAGGATTAAGCATTTTTAAGGCCCATTGTGAATATGGGCCTAGTATTGACAATTATATAAATATCAAACCTGGAAAATATTTTCTCATAGAAGCAATGTTAAAGTTTGTGGCTGGGGTCTTAATTGGTATCAGAGACTTTAAAAAAAAATAATTACAGTTTCTAAGGGAAGTTGTAGGCTTTCTTATATAAAGATCCCCATTGATAACTCAATTTTGAGAAGGGAGCTCCTCTGTCTTTCTCTGTGCCACCCTAGGTGTGTGGACTTCCTTTTCCCCTTCACCAGGGGTTTGTTTGCATGAGTCAGTGATATGTCTTTTTTCTGGGTTAGACTACATTTCGATTCCTTTTAAGAAAATGTTACACCTGGGCTTCATAGTTTTGATGGAGAAATGCTCATAGTGACAAGTAAACAGACAAAGAACAACAGACCTACATTTAAAAAATGTAGAGTCTATCCAGGGGATGTTTGTGCTGCCCTTTTAGTATAGATCCCAACATTGTAATCCCACATTTGGAGGTTACCACATTCTGAAGTTATCACAGCAGCTCCAACCATCTGGTTCTGGTTTCCTGTTTTTTCTTTTCACATATCTAAGACAATGTGGACTGTGGACGATGGACCGTATCCCCTTAGGGATTTTGCTCCCAACCAGGCATCTGCATTCAAGCTGGTAGTGACCTGTTATCCCTCCTCCTAGTTGCCCTGGGTAACATCCACTTGGAGCTCTGTTACCTTATTTGAGGCACATTTAGTGCCTAGTACCAATCTTTATGATCTTCAGCAGTACCGTTACATGGCAAGCCGGTGAACTTCTGAGCCTATTTCTCAAGCAAACTTTAGAAATATTGGATATTTCATGGGGCACCTGGGTGGTTCAGTTGATTGGGCGACTGCCTTCAGCTCAGGTCATGATCTCGGACACCTGGGATCAGGTCCCACATCAGGCTCCCTGCTCAGCAGGAAGCCTGCTTCTCCTGCTCTCACTCCCTCTGCTTGTGTTCCCTCTCTCGCTGTGTTCTGTCTGTCAAATAAATAAAATCTTTAAAAAATATATATGTGTATATATATATATATATGATATTTCTTTTGTTGAAGTAATGTGAATGCATCATTCTGAGAAAGGTGCACACAGATCTTTGTTTATCCTTACTAAAGACACTAGGTAAAAGTTACTATTTTATGACACTACAGACAAAGGGCTGGTATCCAAGATCTATAAAGAACTACTCAAACTCAACACCCAAAAAGAAGATGAACACATCAAAAAATGGGCAAGAGACATGAAGAGGCACTTCTCCGAAGAAGATATACAAACGGCCAACAGACACATGAAAAAATGTTCAGCGTCACTAGCTATCAGGGAAATTCAAATCAAAA